>JAHPZR010000971.1:70000-72500 GCA_019787425.1 Platygyra sinensis | reverse complement strand
AATCCGAGAGGTTTGTTTACGTCTAAGAAAAAATACCTTGACCTTTGAAACGAATATAAATTTACAGATGTTAAAAGGGTTTTTGACGAGGCTAAGTTTTAACTTTTTTCCCCCAGAAAATTCCACCATTGCTTCTGGCGAAGTAAACACGATCTTACATTTATCACCGTCAGCGTATTCCATGGCCAGACGCAATACCTTTTTAGCGCATTGAATATTCCCTTCGAAAGTGAACAGAAACAAAAATTCCAGATTACAAAATCTTCTGTTTCGCTCGCAAAACGAAAATACAGCTTAACGCTGGCTAATTTCAGCCTTAGTAGCCAGCAACTGGTCCTAAGTTACATTCTTTATCCTTGCAAACGTCCTGATGTGCATCTCCAACGGATTTTGGCCCAAGTTTGACCAAATAAACATTATTCCCGTCGGCGGCCATTTTTTGTCGAAACAGTTAATTTGCTAACTTGACAAAACCCTCCTGAGGGGGGATATGACGAAAAGACCTGAGAACTGGCCTGTAATTGGCTAATGATGACATCATCCGCGGAGGTTTGGATATAGTCACCGACAAGAGTTAAAATAAAAAAATAAAAAAAATAATAAACCGAAGGCAGAGCAAGAAACCGCCCAGCCTACGGCTGCGCAGTTTAAAAAAAAATAAAATAAAATAAACCGAAGGCAGAGCAAGAAACCGCCCAGCCTACGGCTGCGCGGTTTAATAATTTCAACTTTTTTAAGGGGGCACTTAACATAAAAAAAAAAATAAACCGAAGACAGAGCAAGAAACCGCCCAGCCTACGGTTGCGCGGTTTAAAAAAAAATAAAAAAAAATAAACCGAAGGCAGAGCAAGAAACCGCCCAGCCTACGGCTGCGCAGTTTAATAATTTCAACTTTTTAAGGGGGCACTTAACCTAAAAACACACCAGTTTAAAACATTTTTTCGTGGCCAAGATTTAATTCCAAACCATAGCAAAGTATGCATTTTTATAATGCTTAAAGACCAAAAAAATATGGAAAAAATACTTTTGTGCCCTAGAACTGTATTGTAACCTGACACCGGCTGAATTAATATGGCACCTGCTGTTCTGTGCCAGGGCTTACTTGAGAAAAGATAACTCCTACAAGAACTGATCAAAAGGAATCATTTTTACAGTTTTCAAAAGAAGACAAAAAGCTTACTGTGATAAGCATAGAGATTTGGGAAAAGTTATAAACACATGAAATGATGGAAAAGCTCTATGTCCACCCTACAGAACCTACTCAGAACAACAAATCCTGAAAATTTCACTTCAATTGGCCAAATCCTTCTCAAAATATCTTTTCTCAACGGCAAAAATAACTCGTTTTGAGAAAACGAGCTTTAAACTTATGGCAACAGAAATTGTCAAAATAAAACTTTATTATCTTAACATTCGAATTTCGTGAAAAAATAAACCTCGATTTTTTTTCAGAATTTCCACCTTAAGTCAAGAAACCGTAAATGTCCTTCGTTTAGTCTTCTCAGGATTTTAATAATCCATTTTCATCAAAATTTTCCTCCAAAATTTTGGCAAAACGAAATGGCTGATAGTGTGCAATGGCTCAGCCAATCAGATTACAGCATTTGCATTAGTGTACTAGTAGAATTCTACTAAAAACAAATAGATTAAATTTCGTCACACCTGTTTAATCCAAAGGGTTCAATGGTCTTGCCCTAAAACTACAATGGGATTAAGAAATGCAGCGATTGCATCGACATCCTGATCGAGTTTTGTCGACCAGGTTCAGTTTAGATATTTGGTGTCTGAAGGATTTTAGGGTTTCTGAGAACTGGACATTAACTGGCAGAGTATTCCACAGATTTGAAGTGATGTAGGCAAATGAGTTATGCTTGTACAATCAGTATTGTGTGTAGACTGCTGCAATTTGTTTTGCGTAAATGTTTGTCTTAAAGCGTGCGTGTTAGAAATGTGATTAGAGAGTTTACTCGTGAGAGAAACGTAGGTTGTCGACGAGTTGCAACAAGATTTTAGTTTATTCTTAAACTTGACCTCGCGTCTTTGAAGGTCTTTAATTTTAATCTTGCACTCTTGAATAAGTAGATTTAACTGCTGTCGACCAAAATGTTGTCGGTTTTGTTTCCACGAGCGGTGGAGCTGTGGATTATGACTGTCGAATGCAGGTCTTGTTTTCGGTAATAAGCCATGGTACACCAACCGCTGATAAACTACGAATAGTTTTCCAAATGATGCTTATGTTTGGCTAATTTTTGCTGAATGCGTTTAAGGTCATTAAAAGTGTTTCTGATGATTAGAGGTAATTCGTAGAAACCCGGCGTGGGCCCAGGATTTGGATGTATGTCCATACATAGCGGAATGAGTGAAGTTCCAAGTGTTGCGATGCTCTCGGCGAATAGGTGGTAGACGTTAAGTATTCTTTCAAGGGATAAGGAGCGGCGATAGAAACCGTAAATAGGGTCGCAAGGAGAATGACGAATCAACTTGAAGTTGGGTTGCTGGT
>JAHPZR010000971.1:60000-65000 GCA_019787425.1 Platygyra sinensis | reverse complement strand
AAGCCGAAGTTCCGGTGAAAAAGTCCCAAGCTAAACCGTGAATGGGAAAATCTTTTGCGAACTTTCCTTACGTGATTTCGACGAAAAAATGACCTCGGCGGGCTGGAAAAGAGCACGAAAGAAAAAACAGAACAGAAAGCATAACAACGCAATGATTAAGCTTATTTATTCAACGCACGGAAACGAAAATAAAGCTGGCATCTGGATAATTTCACCCTTAAAAGCCAGCAAATGGTCTCAAATTACTCTCTGTATCCTCACGAATGTCCTGACTTCCATCCCTGAAAGATTTCGCCTCAATTTTGAGCAAATAAACATCCCTCGGCGACCAGCCGTTTTTCGCCCTGAATATTTAATTAGCTAACTTGACAAAAACTCTCCGGAGGGAGGACATAACGAAAAGATGAATCGAAAGTAACGCTAATCTGTCACGCTTTCAATATAAAGTGGTCGTTCAAATATTTCCTTTGCAGACAAGGCGGGCATTGTTATCATTGTTATCAAAAGCTCTTCAAGTGCATTGAGGCCCGCACTTTCTAACCTGTGGTTACTACTAGTTTTATTACATATAAAACACCTGTGAAATACCAGGATTTCTCTTTTTACTAAAAAATCATATCTTCATCGCCCGCAGTGAAGATACTATTTTTATCTTTCACATGTGAGGATATTGGTGTTGCCATAGTTACTAAATTGATTACCATTGCTTTAGTTACATAATCCCTTAAAAAGTACTTAGATATGTTGCTGTATGATCGAAACATCATCGGTCCCTCCTCGGAAATCTTCGGCAATCTTCGGAAAATGTCCGAAAAATGTTCGGAAACGTTCGCCTTACCCTCGGAACAGTTTTCGAAAATTTTCGGAAGACTTCGGAAAATGGTCGGAAATCTTCGAGTGAACAAAATAAAATTCATATCCGCGCGTGGTTATGTAATATCCTCGATTTCTACAGTAGAGTTAGAAAGTCTAAGCAGCAGTGATGACACTGTGTTTATACCACAACTGGTTACAACAAGAGTAAATGTACTCTGGACAGTAGCATGAAATTTTCTGATTTCATCAGTGATGGTTGAGCTATATGCATTTTTCTCATTCTGATATTGATGCTGGTTTGCCAGTCTCTCTTTTCTAATATGGTTTGCTGGTTCATTTTTAATTTTTTCTTTTTCAGTGATATTGACGTTGGTTGAACAGTCTCTCTTCTCTACATTCTGCTGATTCATTTGCAATTTTTTGTCTTTGATACTGAGATTGCGTTGCCAGTCTCTGTGTTCTAGATTCAGAAAATTCATTTACACATACTTTTTTCGTTTCGGTAGATTGTTAACTTTCATTTGCTCTTCTCCTTTTCTCATATTCACGTCTAGCAATCAATCGTTTTTCTCGTTCTTCTAAAACTTCAGTTGAAGACTTTCACTGTCACGTTCCTCCGCCGAGGGAACTGGATTAATATTTAATAAAGGACTAGTGAGCAGCACACATATACTCCAGGGAATATTTTCCTCTTTTTTTTTTTTCATTTTTTTTTATTTTATTTAATTTATTATTACTTTTTTTTTACTTACAAACAGTGATAAGTATTTACAACACTAAAACAGCTACTTACACTACTTACACTACTTAACAATACAATACAGTACAATCTGAGATGCCAGTCATACAGTTACACTACAATTTGCATAGCTTAATTCACAAAGCAATACAGTTACACGAGCTTACTTTAACTTACGATACTATTACTTAGCTATTACTTACAATACTTAAGCTGATGCTTCTTGCATTCACGTCATAGTAATATTATTCTAACACAATTGACTGATTTTGCCACATGCCGAGACTGATTAGCTTTCGCATTTTTCAACATTCCATTGTAAAGATAACACTGACTTCAATTCAAGAAGATTAATAGTTTTTTCCATCATTTTGCAAGAATAATAATATTTTTGAGTTTGCACAACTAAAATCCCAAACTTCCGGGTTAGATTTGGACTTGTATTTGGGGGAATATCATAGTCCTTAAACAATAGCTGTATTTTAGATGGTGTAAAGTTAACCCTGTGCTCATAATTGAACCATGTAAGTACTTCTTGAAATAAGTTTAGGCCAGCAGGACACTCCAGAAAGGCATGTTCTAAAGAATCAGGAGATTTACAGAAAAAGCAATCTTCACTATCAGATATTTCGAACCTCTTAAGCTCCTTTTTGGTCACTAAAATGCGATAAAATAATTTAAAAGAGAATTGTTTCAATTTGTTGTCAGCCGAGAGGTGAGGTATATTCTGGAATATTTTTTTCCATTTATCTTCTATGCCTGGATAATGTTTGACCCAAGATTTGATGGCTGTAGGGGTAATTTCTGATTTTTCTTGGAACAGAAGATAATAATCTTTACATTTCATTTTGGAAAGAAGAACCGATTTTTTTGTGGAAAAGTCGAAAATGTCAGAGTTATCAAGAACAAAATTTTGTGGTCTTAGCGTAGAAGCCGCCTTGGATTTGAGGTTCGGTGGGATAGATGCAAGGATTTGGAAAAAGTTTAAAAAATTAACTGACATATTGTACTTTCGATTAAACTCTTCAAAAGTAAGAAATTTACCATTTTCATTTAAGATATCTTGAATGTAGTAAATTCCATTTTCGGCCCACCTCTTCCAAAAAAGCGATTTGCCTTCAATGGTTATGTCTTGGTTATTCCAAAGAATAAGGTCACTTTCGTAGCTATCTTGGTTGACCAGTACCTGGCGTAATTCTTTAAAGTAATCTAGCATTTCTAAGTAGAATAACGATACACTTTTGTCTAACTTCTTTGTATTGTAATTGCACTTGAGTAAGAAGTTGAGACCTCCATATTTTTCGAAAAAAGAGTTTGGAATAGCTTTCCAAGCATCACCAGAAGTGTTTTTTTCTAACAGTCTTCCAATCCAGCTTAAACGGAGCGCTTTAACTGTTATGGCAAAATTTGGAAAATTAAGACCTCCTTTTCTCATTTCTTGATGAAGAACTTCTCTTTTAACTTTATCTTTTTTGTTTTTCCATGGAAAGTTGAAAAGTTTCGCTTGGACTTTTATAATAACTTCTTGTGGAACAGTCAACATCGACGCCGTATAGACCAATTTTGAGATTCCTAACGTTTTAGCGAGTAAGGTTCTTCCCATGAGAGTCAGGTCACGACATAGCCAAATGTTTAATTTGGTTTCCATCTTTTGGATTTTTAGAAATATTTTCCTCTTGAAATAGGGAGAAACTATGCTCGCCCAGGGGAACGAAAATTTTCTTGCCCCTGGCGAGAATCGAACTCGCGACCTTCCAAATTCTAGATCGAACGCGCTAACCACTGAATAGCCTGCGTGGCAGGCATCCGAAGGGGAGGAAAAGGGGAAAGACGAGCGCGCAAAGCGCGGGAGGATCGCGGTAGGGGACGCCTGCAAGGACGCTATTGTTTTCTTTATTCCGCCCTCTAATTGACTATGCAAAACCCACTCAACTGTGGAATGTCTGGCTGTCAAAATTATCCAATCAGAATCACACCAAGAAAAAGAAAACAAACGGCGGTTACAAACATTATCCATAGACAACGCATGGTCTAATAAAAATTTTTCGTTTTAGCCGCTCTCAAATATCGAAAGTAGTGTACAAGGCTGGTTGCTGGGACTGCGATTCTTTCTATGTCGGAAAAACTAAACGACGATTACATGATAGGAAGACTGAACATTTTAAGGCTCTCACACAAGATTGTCACGCTTCCGCTTTGGCTGACCATGTAATCTCTACCGGTCACAACGTTCAATGGGACCATTTTGAAATCATCGCTACTGGAAAGTCCGACTTACAGTGTCAAATTAAGGAAACTCTTTTGATCAGTGAGTTAAAACCCTCACTTAATGAAAATGTTGGTAGCGAGAAGCTATTTCTTTATTAATATCTACTGGTAGTATCAACTTTCGGTAGTATCAATTTTGTCATTGTTTTTTTTCATCTCGTCTCCAGTTCCCCTCTTTATTTTTGTATTTTTAAATGTTTGTAACAGTTATAACCGATCACCTCTGAAGATGTATGTTGTAGCATACGAAACGTCAAGTAAACCAGAAAATTAAATTAGACCATGCGTTGTCTATGGATAATGTTTGTAACCGCCTTTTGTTTCCTTTTCCTTGTAAAGTTGAAATGGCCGAAGAACAAGAATATTTAGAATCACACCATTTCTTTCGTGACAAAATCTGTAGGCGCCAATGGGTTCTCGTATTTCTTGTTTTTGTTGTTTTGCACAAAAAAATTAATTTTAAAATCTAAAGACCCTAGCTTCAGACGTTGGGAAAAGCGAGAAGAGGCCGGCCCAAAAAGGAAGCAATAGCGAAGCGCGCGAGTGACGTCATGACTCAGACAAGACTCAGACAAACAAACTGGAATGGTGGATGATTTGCAAGATTTCTTTAAGAGCAAAAGACGGTGTTCCTAAAACACTCGTGAAACAAAAATTTCGCCTATATTCCCTGTATTTCCCTCAGAACAAGCTTATGTCGACTGAGTCTCGCGGGGAATTCAGTGATTTGCATTCTATTTTTAGACTTCGCGCGCTTCGCTATTGTAACAATGTTTGTAAAATTCATTTATTATTCATGAGGGTGCAAACCAATCCCAGCACAGTATTCTTTGTTTTCATGTGACGTCATCATTTCCAAAATTACAAGTTAGCAATCCTACTGGCGTTTTAGTGTCATCAGACATGAGAACCTACCAAAACTTGGCGTTTTACGACGTGTAAGCTCCATAGGTTTCCTCATTTTTTATAGAGGGCATCTGAATTTCCAAGTTTATGTGTTGCGTGGCATTAATTAAATGGCGGTCCGAGAAGGATCACGCGTAGGTCAAAAGAGTAGTTATCGCATAGGTTTTTTGGTAACTGAACAGTTCTTGCACTAGAGGAAGTATTACTTTCAATGTCTCAGAGCTGTAGAGTAATGATTTTTCGTTTCAGTGGAAAAACTCAATGAGAGATG
>JAHPZR010000971.1:35000-55000 GCA_019787425.1 Platygyra sinensis | reverse complement strand
ATAGTTCCAGTTTCTAGCATCCCCAGGTTAATGTTTCTTACCTTGTTTTGTTCCAGAGAGAAATTTTATGAAATAAATTTCTTTATGTGAAGGAAAATGTGTGTGCTTAATCAGTTAGCGTAGAAGGTTTTGTCTTTTGTTATACTCGTATTGCTTGGAAGACAATTACAGACACAATATGCTGTGGAACTGATAGATCACGTGATTTGTCACCCGTTGCTAAAAAACTGTTTAATCACCCTAACGACTACAAAGGACCCATGGATCAGCAAATGTGCGAACTGCAATGCTCGCGGGTTGGGCTTATCAATGTCAATTTTTAACTTCAATGCTTTTTATGAGAAATGCTGTAAATAAATGCACTTAGATCAGTCTACTTTTACAGATTAATCATCATATGGATAAAAAATTTTAAAACATAGTTTTTTTAATAAGTATAATAAGTGAAGAGCATTGCTTTATTGCTATTCCGAATAATTCATTGTGCTAAGTAAGGCAAATTACTTGGTTAGATAAGAGGTACCAGTAACATTCAAAATCATTTCAGAACTGCCTTGCATGGGGATGCTGGTAAAGAAAAAGGATACAACATTTTTTCGAAGTTTTACAGTGCTGTGCGCGTTACCGTGAACACCTAGAGAGGTTTTTTGACATTTTTTTTGACATATTTTTGACATTTATTTGACGAGTTGATACCGGCGGGATAGAATTCGGCGGGAAACCGAATGTGACCAAAGCGTTGGACTTTCAAAAGCTCACGGTTGTGAAATATTAACTGAAATATTGAACAAAAGTTCTACAATGCTACACACTCGAGCTCAAAGTGCTTGTAAGTTTCCCTTTTCTAAAAATAGGTCCGCAATGCGAACATGTGTGGCTTACGATTTTTAACATATAATTGGAATCCTGTAGTTTTTTCCTGTATGTAGATTTGGTTACAATAAAATTGATTCACGTACACGATTAGTAGATGTTTCCCTAACATCGAATTTCAAAGAAAATGTTAAAATGGGTACCGACATTAAATGTATATTAGTGCATCTCAAGACAGTAGTACCATAGTTTTTTTCACTGTCTGCAAGGTATTTTGTTTTGTTGAATTTATTATAACACATCCAACAGTGATTGTACCTGTCAAGTAGCAGTATTTTAATTCTTCGAAACAGTTGAATTAAAAAAATGCGCGAAGTGTCTGTGAGCCACCACTCAACTGGGAAAACAAAATAATATATAGATTAAGCGGAGGTCCTGTAGCCCAATTAGGCTAACCCAGGATAAGGTTGAGTTTTGATTTGAGTTTTGTAACTTTGTGGCATGAGGTTTTCGGTATCATTGGCCTTCTATTTTAAGCTTAATTAATAATCACAACATTAACGATAAACAAAACAAAAGCTGCAAAAAAGAAAACATTTGTATAAAAGAAACAGTTATAATCTGATTTACTTTTAAACCTGGCTTAGAGTTAACAGGCTTCCAATTAAACAATTTTACCTGACATGAGCCCGCGATCCAATCAAAATCAGCACGTGGTCAGCGGTCAACTTTAAGAACGCACGTGACCTCGACGAGCTATAAACTTGAGCCCGCGATATGGCCAAGTGGTACTGGCCAGCAGAAAACTTGATTTAAGTGATCATAAAAAGTCAAAAAAAAAAGTACACGGTAAACCAAGGCTGCATATCTCTATCAACCCATCATTTAGAGCTACAGTATGGCTGCCATCTTGCGCGACTCCACCCTCGCCGTCGTCGTCGCCGTCATGGGTACGCGCCCACGAGCAATACTGCTAGCCATGATAACCATGAGAAAATCAATTTATGGGTTTCCTTTAGTTTCCTATATGGGTATGGGGTTCCGCTTGGTGGCTCTTCGGGCCGCCAGAGCTCCCGCTATGAAAGGGTGTTATGAGGTACTGAAGGTATATTAATAGTTTTACCCACTGATATTGATGTACGTAGCGTAGTGTGATAAGCGATTACTCGCCAAGCGAAATATTGGGAGTTCAAAACGTTATGGTCCGATTCCAGGAGCTGATTATGTCTCCTTTTCTTTTTCATTGTTTTTTTTTTGCTTTTTTCTGTTAGAAACCAAGAAGTTTAGGGTACCGATTGTTTTTTCGTTTCTTGTTTTAAAATAATGGTCTGTAGCCTTGAATAATTGCTTGTATCGACTGCTTTAAAATCATAATATTACGTTGCAGTCCCTCAGTGCTATAGTGATCAAGCTAACTTTTGCCACTGTATTTTCAAAAACTGATCGTCGAGGGAGGTGGTCGCTTACAAGAAAGGGGTCGCTACCAGAGGTTCGACTGAATAAACATGCTTTTAAATATATATAAAAAATGTAAATGCAAATTCAATGTAAAACACAGGGAGTGCTAAGCAATGCTTTGGGTTGTTCGCAGTTCCTAATTGGAAGAAAATAAAATAAATAAGTGTATCATAATATTTGTATTTCGTCTCCCCATTGATGAAAGTTTTAGTTATTTACTTTTAAAACTGAAATTTGAATGCTTACCGCAACCACATTCTTTATTTTTTTCCCGTTCTTCTTGTTTGTTCAACACGCAGTTGATACAGATTAAATGATTGCCAAATAAATAATTACAGTATAGAAATAAATAAATCAGGTGATACCATACACTAAGAGACTATGTAGTCTCTTGCATACACCTTGTTATCTTTAAGGTCATTTCGCAACGCTAAGTACTTCACCGGAAATTAATAATTGCTGTTATCAATGTTTTTGGAGCAGTTCTTTTGAGTTGCCTGTATCCGATACCAAACCCTTGACCTATCGCGTGTGGGACATGCTTGTCGACTTAAACCATCATGAGTTTCCTCGTTAGCGCAAATATATGCGGTACTGGATAAACTTTATATGCAACCGTAAAAAACGAAATAGTACAACCTGTACCAGACCCGTACCGAAGATTCAACCAGTGTAAGAGCGTAAAACCTCTTCCACAATCTATGTTACGCGGACTCAAAAACCACGGGGACTGGAACGAGACAGTCAAATTCCACTGGACAGCGTGACCTCCGTGAAATTTTGCGGCATCAATAAGGTTTTGTTTTGTTCACGTTCAAAGTTTGATGCCTAATGCTGTTTTCTGTGTTCAAAGTTTGATGCCTAATGCCGTTTTCTGTTTGTAATTTTCTAATGTTGGACAAACTTGGACAGACGTAAGTTCACACCACTTCGTTGAGCTTTCATTTTCCATTTTTTGATAAGCTTATATTTCAAATCATTGATACGTGATTATTTTTCTTATAGCTTCAGATTGTATACCATTACTATTTCGTAAAAAATCCTGAAAATTCCAAGCTTTCCCGTCGTCATTCCCTCGTTCAGCGAACCAATCTACACTTATAACACAAGCTGGGTGTGTTGGCTTGTGCAGGAGAACTACTCGAATTACTCGAACCAAAGCTTAGAACCAAAAATACTAGTTCGCCGTAGACACTAAACCACGTGACAGGCACTCGACTCTCGTAGACAAATAAATAAATAAATCAGTTGATGGCATAGCGTGGCTTTACACTTCGTGTAAGCCACAAAAAAATATTTGAATTCGGCGGGTTTGCTTGACGATCCGTTTCTTTTTACAACCTGACAGCTGTCTCGCAAACAAAATTTTATTTTTATTTTATTTTTATACACTAGCTGATGTTCAACTGAGACTGAATAGGTATGGTGGAAGCTTTGATAATGGCAGAGCCCTTCCTTCAATGTACAGAGAACGAGTGTTGGACCTTTATCATGATGGATTTGGCAACCGTCAAATCGCACGGGAAATTCGTTGGAGCCCCGGTTTTGTACAGAAAGTGATAAACCGTTACAATGAACAAAATACATCCCTCAGAGAAATTAGAGTTGGCTTTCCTAGTCCCAAAATTGATGAACAAGCCGTAGAGTATATAGAGGTACAGAAACTAATGAAACCGAGCACTTACTCGACCGAATTACAACAGAGGCTTCTACTTGATGGCGTGGTTCATCCTGCCAATCTACCAAGTGTGTCACAGATCAACAAGGTCATTCGCAAAGAACTTGTAATGACGAGAAAGAAACTTACCACTATTCCACTCGAATCTACAACCCCTGAAGCAACAACAGCCATTGATGATTTTCTTACTGAAATAGCTAGCATCAACCCAACGACCCTGCATTTCTTTGACGAATCCAGCGTAATCAAAACTACAGGGAACAGAAACTACGGGAGCGCGCCACTAGGGCAGGCTGCTTTCGAAATTCAGCGCTACGCCTCTAATGCAAATTTTACTATAAATCTTTTGCATTCATTTTCCGGCGTTGATTTTTACAACATACTGGACGGTCCGTCTAACGGATTTGAACTACTAAACGTTTTTGGCGAAGTTCTTCAAGAGCATCGAGCTGACGGGAGTACAGCGCTTGAGCGGGAGATTGCGTGGTCATGGATAATTGTGGCTTCCACAACGTCATCGCATTGAACCAGTGCTCAGGGACATGTTAGCCGATTGTGGTGTAAGACTATTATTTCAGCCACCTTACTCACCCCATTTCAACACCTGTGAATATTGCTTCCACGAGATAAAGGCATTTTTACGTCGTCACCAGATGCTAGCTGCCAGTGAAACGAAAATCGCAATAGCACAAGCGATGCTCAACATCAATGCCAATAGCTCGTATGCATATTTCAAGCACTGTGGATACTTTTTATGAGAAACACTTTTTTACCAGGCGGTGTGCGTCACAAATTTCGGCCAATCGGTAAGCTGCATCTGAACAATAGCCTTCGCGGTAAATAACAGTGTGCTTCAGAGGGAAGACTTCTCAAGAAAAATCAATTTCCTGCAACGTGTTGTGATTCTTGTGAAAATAGACTATCGGAAAACGAAGATAATTACATATACATCGTTTTGGCTGTTTTAAACTACTGTCTTCGAGCTTCACGTATGTTCTACAAGCTCTCAAAGTTGATGTGGTTGGATCGACCGCCATGTTGTTACATTTCTGAACTTCACACCTTTTTGTTCGCTCGACGATCGTTATTCTGGTCACTTTGAGCTGTTTGATATGGATGAGACAAGAATTCAACCCTTCTTCTTTTAAATTTTTGGGGTCTACCCGGGTCTACCCCTCATAGTTTTGGCAACTGAAGCCATCAGAGATGAAGAGGTCGGCCAAACCAAGCGGGTCAACTCCCGGGAAACCTGTGGAGAAACTTAATAGATGTCGACCAGATGATCCAAAATCACGGAAGTCCTTGTTTAGTTTTAAACCCGAAAAGGTAAGGAACTAGGTTTTAAGTGATTTTAGCGAACACATTGTAATTTCTTATCTCTCAATGGTTGACTTTGAAGGGAAAAGATTGAAGGAAAACCTCTTAATTTTTAGAATGAATTTGAGTTGTTTGAATTATATTTTTCAATGAACTCAAAGCTTTTCCTGCTAAACTTGTATCTATTATTGATCATTATTCCTTAGTAGTCATGCGATTTACGTGTGTGGGAGATATCAATTATAAAACTGAATTGAGAGTTGTGAGATTTGACATAACCTTTTAGTCAATATAGATCTCCTTCAATAAAGATTTCTGAATTAAGACAGTTCAATGTTTTGCACAAGAAATGTGCAATCAAAGGGAAAGTATTGACATTGAAATACCAGGGAAATCACTAAGCTGATGCTATATCATATTTTGCAAATGCTAATTATTTCATTTTAGTTTTGTTTAAATTTGCTATTGCTTGGTTCCAGAATGATGAATCTCTTCAGCCTCCATCCTGGTCAACAGAGGAGAGAAGAGCCTTGGTGGAATACATTGCTCTTTTCGCTCCTGTAGCTGAGAACCAGCCATTTACTTAGCCCGCTTTGAAAGACACTGTCTTCTGGGAAAAATGTGCAGAGGCTGTATCATGTACCAGTGGAAAGCCAAGGAGATCAGGTAAGAAAATTACTTACCTATGGCTTCAGAAGTGAAACAATACCTATTTTAATTAATCCATTGACTACTGGAAATGTTTGCCAAAAAAGTGTTTTTCGGTGCTTTTGAGGCTGGATCTCAGCCAAATTAGGTTTAATCTGGTCGAAAATGCATTTGTAACACGACAGCTAGCCCTTCCTCGCCACTAAAATCGTGTTTTATGACATTTTGGCTGTGCAGAAATCAAGATTTCTTAGTCTTTATGACTTTTGCTTTTTTTTCCCCTTTCCTTTTTTTTTCCTTTTCTTTTCTTTTTGCGACAGTGATTGACCTACTGGGCTTGCTGGCGGTTAAAAAACGTCGAAGAAAGAGTCATCGAGGCGGCCAATTTTTACCATGGAGCAGTAGTCCTGGAGCACGTGTAGTGCTGTGGGAATTTCGTGAAGAAAGCAAGCCACCAGTCTGAATGTGTTAAAGGGACCCTAAATAACATGAAAAGTTTTGGTGGCAACCTCAGACGGGATTTATGCCGTGTCGAAAATGTGACGCGTGTATCCCAACATGGAAATGAGGCTCAAACGTAAAGTTATCCATAGCTATCTCTTATTTGCATAAAATTGAACTAACATCACCACAATTATGTACATCAATGTTTGAAATATAAAAATGCATTTTGAATAGGTTATTGGGGTCACGTGACCAAGCTAGCATGAAAACGAGGCTCACATAAGAGTTGCACTGGAAAGCCCTTAAACGTCTCCTGAAGAAGACAGAGATGGATAAAAGTATTGTTGGGTGTATGTCATCCGTGTAATCAAACATGCTTATATTGTAAGGGTTATCACGTGACCATTCTTGCTTGAAAACGAGGCTTATAAATGAAGCCTTAGTTATTTTCCAAAATGGCAATCTTTTAAGGGAAAATAGTTAACAAATTGATTAAAAATATAGATATGACAGGCATTGGCCAGGTAACTAGTTTAATCAAAATGGTCTGACATCTCCCTGTCATAGCAGTCAAAACATTACAGTGGACCGCATAAACTTTTTTCCCATACTAGAATTACTTTTCACAGGAGATTTACTGGTATATCGAAATCTACCATACCATTTCTAACAAAATACTCTTAGCATAATTATCAATTATAAAATAATTTGGTTTTATCAACTGAGTTGATAATGTGAATTAGCCACCGTAAAGAGATTCGAAAGCTGACGTTTCGAGCGCTAGCCCTTCGTCGGAGCGAATCGCTCCTGTAATACTCCCACCGACGCAGCACCATAGTTTCTTTAGAAACTTACCCCCTCTATCAATTATAAAAACTGTTTCCAATTGTCCATGTGGCTCACTCATGTGTATACAATGAGTCACAATGTTCATTTGGACTATAATCTAGTCGCCATCATATGATCTGAAATGTTCTCTTCATCTGAGTATAGAACATCTTCCTCCTGAACATTGTTCTCACAAGTCTTCCCATTGTCAGAGCAGGTGCAGGTCTGTGCAGTTTAAGCCATCCTTGTGGCGCTGACAACAGTTAGTGGAACAAATTTCTTTGGAACATCCACACTTTACAAGTGAAGTATCGCTTCAGGGGCTGGAGGCAGGTTTGTCAGGACGGGTACCCATTCATCTTGGTCTATTTGCTATCCATACTGCTCCCACAGATTGGTAGCACTGGATTTGTTATTCTATTGCTGTTCCAGACCATCAACTGGTAATGCACTCTCAGGATTGCCTGGTAGAATGTGGCCTGCGTTAGTGGCAGCCTGTCTGGTTGTGCTTGATTTTTCTTGAAAAGCAACCATCTCAGCTCTTTAAGAATCGTTATTGTTGCTCTCGGTTGATATAGAAGACAGACCAACTTCTCAATGTCTGCGACAATTTTTTTCATCCGGATGAGCAGCTTGCCCAAGGTCTGCAAGGGCAGAAATAATGGATGAATCCGCCACTGCAAATACTTTCCAGCAGAGGAGCTTTCCCTTTCCTGAAAACGTCCTGTGTTGAACAGTCGGTTTCAGCTCAATGATACGATGCTGTTGCACTCAAGAACAAACAGCATGTTCTTGCACAATTCTGGATAACGCCAAAGGGCAATCACAAAGACATCTTTGTCCGGAGAGTGAGTCTGTAGTTGGGGTGCACCATTAGCCGTAGCATCGAGGGCATGCAGGATCACTGTTGTGTCACTTCCTCTTGGTTACTTTGTAAATGTCCCACGTCATTGTGAATTGCCTGACAGCTGCTTCCCCATGCCACCGCCAGTTGCCTTCCACTGCGATCATCATACTCTCAAATCTCTCGGCCCAAATAGATGGTGAGCCCGATCTTAGTCTTCGTGTGTGACAGGAGTCATTTCAATGGAACTTTAACAATGTGTGTTGTGTCAGTGATGTGGTAATACGCTGGACCTTGGCCTCCTTCCCTCTTAACCCTGGTGGCCGTTTTGAGTGAAAAAGGTAAATCCTATCTGTTTAAAATTAAACCCACTTCATTACTTCCACTGTACGTCTGCAGAACATGGTTGCTGAAGTGTTCAGCCAGCTATGCGCAATTTTTCATCCACTCTGGCTTTTCAAGTGACTGAACTTCTGCCATCCCATTTACAACTGCGACTTACACTTGATCTTCATTTGGACGTCTAGCTACTCTCCTGTTGTTTCTGTTGGCATTCAGCTTTTTCTAGAATGTTCATTAGATTACTCTTTGATGAACAGTGAAGCATTTTGCCTTCAGCAGCAAACAATGATTGTGGGACTACCGAAAATTCTTATTGGCCTACGGTTCCCTTTATATCGATTTCTGGGCTGCTCTTGGACACTATCATCATATGCGCAAAAAGAGACCTATTCTCTTGAACAGGGTTCGTACACTTTTTTGAGGACAGAATTCAAGATTTTTTCCAGACTTTTTCCAAACCATTTTTTTTATTTTCCAGACTCAAGATAACAGTGAAATTCTTCATGGCCCAAGAAACAAACACAATGAACCATAATGCAATGCAGGGCATTGGAGACTGGGCTCTCGAACTTGAATCTCATTCTCCGACCGTACCGCATTTTATTATGAAGTGTTTTGCTGTTTGGCCAAGTTAATGCAACTGAAATCAGCTACATTACAAAGATTTCAGCTAGCTTTGAAACACCTTTTCCCTCTTGAGAAAAATTCAAGACTTCATCCCATTTTTCAAGACTTTGCCTTTAATTTCCATACTTTTTCCAGGTCTGGAAAAGGAGTTCGCAAATTTCCAGACTTTTTCAAGAATTCAAGACTTTGTACGAACCCTGCTTGAAGCTCAAGAATCTTGTTTGCTGTCGTGGCTTTTACCACCTTTGGCACTGGTTTTCCATGTTAGGAGTTTTCTCGTCTTCATGGGCGACCAAAGGTTGACTTCGCAGACTGGACTCGCTCTTCGACAAAAGAGTCAAACAGGCTCCTACGGATCCCACTTTGTTCATACAAATCTTTCTTTACCGTTTCAAGCATAACCACCTTGGACACTAGGTTAAACAGTACGTGCATTAGAGAATGGATTCGTGAACCTTTCAACAGCAGTGGTTAACTATGTCACACCTCACCTTCTCCTCACGGGCTAACACAGCTGTAGAGAGGTTATGATGACGATCTTGAGGCTTGGAAGTCACCCACGCCATGCTCTTTGCTTGTTTAGCTAGGCTTGTGAGCTCTGGGGCTATCAGAAAGAACCCCGTCCGAGCAGCTTCATTTAGGGTGATGCCAAGAAATACTCCAGAGACTCATATGTTTCATATGTTTCTTATGTTCGAGTTCATTGTCGGCTCCTGTTGCGCAGAATGACACTTCAGCATTCTTGGTCACCACCCAGTTTTCTTGGGTGACTCTTCATAGGTTTCTGGATCTGATACACTCAAGTATGACATATCAGCAAGGTATACAGGAATCATACGAGCATAGTTTAATTTGTCATGGGCGAAGAAGTACTTGGTGAACATCTCTAGAGTTATCAGGTGTAGTGACCTGTCTCCAGTTCGGACAGCTCTGATGAACGCCAGCATCTCCATCATCATACGCATGTTGTGGCGCATCACCTTGAACATTGGGTTACTGGTGTTGGCAGCTTCAAATGTTGACATCTTCTCAAGGATATTGCGATTACCTTTAGCAGTGACCATATCCTCCTGTGCTTTTTTCACTTGGGTTCTTGTACTATCCTCGGATACATCACAAAGCTTTTGTGCCAAACTCTGAAAAGTCTTACAATGTATGTAACTCCTGATGTTGCTTGAAAAAGGCTTCCTGGTACAAAGTGAACAAGGCTTCATTTATAACAATGAAATTTTACGTAAGCCTCGTTTTCTTGCAAGAATGGACACGTGATAACCTTTACAATATAAGCATGTTTGATTACATAGATGACATACACCCAACAATACTTTCATCAATCTCTGTCTTCTTCAGGTGACGTTTAAGGGCTTTCCAGTGCAACTCTTATGTGAGCCTCGTTTTCATGCTAGCTTGGTCACGTGACCCCAATAACCTATTCAAAATGCATTTTTATATTTCAAACATTGATGTACATAATTGTGGTGATGTTAGTTCAATTTTATGCAAATAAGAGATAGCTATGGATAACTTTACGTTTGAGCCTCATTTCCATGTTGGGATACACGCGTCACATTTATGACACAGCATAAATCCCGTCTGAGCGAGTTCCAAAGTTGCCACCAAAGCTTTTCATGTCATTTAGAGTCCCCTTAACACATTTAGACTGCTGGTTTGCTTTCTTCACGAAATTCCCACGGGACTTTATTTCATGACATTTGTTGCCGGACTATAGTGGCAGGGAATTTTGCTCTGAGTTTTTCACTTATCTTTTTGAGCATTTTTATGCATATCTCAGGCTCCATTAGGCCGATCACTCTGATCTAGGCATCATTGAGAAAACCTTTTCCTCCTGCAAAAGTTACGCATAGATGATGCCAATTTTGGTCAAAAGTGATAACGTCAGAAGTGGAAGAAGGGCCAAGGCTTGTCACGGGCGGTTACGAGCGGCACAACAGTCAAAGAGTTAAAATAGTATTTAAAATTTCCCATTTAAAAATAAATGAAGGAGAAACTTGCTTTTTCACAATTTTAATATGTTACTTACAGATGTATCATTGCAATGAAATGCTAGTATACACCCTTTCTTTTGCTCCCTTTAACTTTTTTTCTCTCCCTCTCTCTGTAGCAAATGCATGTAGACATCAAGTGAACTCCTTCCTGAGGAAAAAATATAAGACACTGGATGAAGCTGAGGATGATCTTGGGATCAACTACTTTTTTGGAGGACTAGGACAGAATACAGCTTGTGATTGGGCACAAACATCAACTGGGACTAACCAGTGAAGTGTTGACTCCATTATCTCCAATATTCAGTCATTCTCCTCATCGTGATGCCAGCAAACCAACCTGTTATGGAGATGTTGTTGCAAAGTTACTTGAACTGATGTCAACCATGACCAGCAAATTCTTAAGTGCTTTGATGCAAACTTTGTTCTGGCAGTACCTGTCTGCCCTTTATGATGACGAAATTAAGAAGTTTGTTCCATCAGACTTTGTTGACCTTTGCTGTAAGGGAATCCATGTCCTGAACAAGAATGGAAAAGATAATATCCTGTATTATCTAGCTAAGGGTCTTGGAACACCTCGAGCTGATGAAAGTGGTCCTCGCTTGCCTATTGACAGGATGCCATTTGGACTTCTAAGTTACAACATCCGTTACTTTGCTTTAGATGCTGTAAATAAAGTCAAAGCCGATCCTGATTACATCCAGTGGGAGTCAACTATGTTTTCAAATTTTGGACACAAATGGGTTTGCTTGCAGAGAGGTCCAGGGTTTGCATATAGTGCTTTAGAAGAAGGTGGTGTTGGTGAGGAATCTTCTGAAGTTGAGGTGCATGGTACCAACACAGTCACTGATGGCTCCTCTGGCAGTATCTTGCAACAAGCCTGGCAAGAAGTATTTGGAGATGATGGCTGCATCTCACCAGACACTGCTTTTGACCCATTTGATGCTTCCAACCAAGAACCACTGAATGTAGATATGTCAATACCTCCTGATGGAAGAACTGATGATGAAAGTACATGCACTCCAAGTCAAGATGTAAGCTTTCTCTGGGCACGGCTGAGTGGCCAGGATAAGGAGCAAGTTGTTGCAGGTGACAGCCCAACTGAAATAGAAGAAATGCATGGTGTGCGACCTCAGCCAAGACAGTTTAAAAAGAAACATTGTGACCCCATGAAGGCGAAAGTAAATGTAGCTGGTCATTCTGTCAGGACAATTCAACGGCACATCCAGGCTGCAGCTTTCACAAGGGACACTAATATTCAGGTTTGTAACAGTCAATTTTTTTTATTTCAATTATTTTTTAAAACAATCTATTTGTTTGTGGCCCTATGCCCCACTGGGGGTCATATGGATTTATGTTGAAGACTTGTTTGAGAGACTCTTTATACATTGCTTGTAGCGATAAAAGGTATGCGTATATTACTGGAGCCACCTTTATAAAATTCATGCTTATTTAGCAAATTATTGTGCTAAGTGTATTATATCATTCTTTATTGGTACTGCAACACTGATGTCCAGTTAATTACATGTACATGTACGTGTAGGTATGGGAAACTTGTATTTGAGTTTTGTGTAATAGCTGTGTTGAGGCTATTGTTACCCTCGAGTATCTGTGGTGTAAAAGGTTACATGAAATTAGAAAACCTGCATTAAGTTAATGGAATTACATGCACATGGTGCTGGCATTATTTTCATTCATGTGTTTATTAATTTTGGATTTTTATTTTAATGCCTGCCATGACACTAGAAGCATATAACCTAGATTTCATGCTTCTGATAAAACCTAATATTCTTTCTGTTTGAAACCAGGTCGCTGCCCTTAAGAAAATCAGAGACTGCAACAAGAATGGGCGCTGGTGGATCAAGGCAGATGCCTGTGATATGCGAAAAGGGCTGAGAGAGTCTATGAGACATGAATGGGCGGGTGATTCTGACCTTGGAGATGGCAAATTAGAGGCCTTGTATCAAGAATACACTAACAGAAGAGGTTTCATCAGTGGCATAGGAGTAAAGGAAAGACGCCAGCAGTTAGAGGCAGATCTGAAATTGGTCATTTCTGGTCTCTAGATTGATTTGAAGATGCTAGAGGATGGAGAGAAGCTGGCGAATGAGAAATATGCCACCAAACAAAGGCAATCAAATGCATAAGAGGATAGCTTGTTTGCCCTGGCTTGGGAATGTGAAGGTTACAAAACCCTCCTGAGTATGAATAAGGAGTTGAAGTCTTCCCAAGATCTGAAAGTATATTTTACCAATTGGTGATCATACATTTGTCTTTGGCAAGTTCTGAGAATTTCATATTTTATCTAAGAAACCTTTTTTGGTTTTACAGGATTTGTTACTGATGGCGAATTCAATTCTATCCGCACCATGGGCTCCAGTAGGCCTATCTCCATTATTCAGTTGATTATGGATTCAAAAGCAGAGGCGCGACACATTAATGTGAACACCATAAGACAGTATCTCACACCTGTTAAAGTTCAAGGTATTTTAACAAAATTTACAAACAGCAAAAGGGAGCATTAAATGAAAACGTTCACATGTTTACGTATATGATTAACAAATAAATAATTATGCAAAATCTGTTGCTGCCATTCTAGTTATAAGTATACATACATGTACATGCTGTATGTTCAAGAGCCACTCAGAACAGAAGTCTTTTGCAAGGGTATACTGGAATGAGTTTGTGAGACTCCAACTGAGTATTCTTGGGTTTAACTCGGTGTAAAAACCTGTGAATTTTTCTCTGTTTTGTAGCTATTGTTAGGGTTGGGGTCTATTATGTTGACTTCTTTCAGGGTTTGTATGGGTCCTGGTTTTACCTGAAAAGTCCTGGAATTTTATTGTGGCATTTTGCAGGACTAGAAAGTCCTGGAAAAGGGCAACTGGTCCTGGAAAGTTCTGGAAATCTGTTAAACTCAACTGAAAGATATGAAGTGTATAGAAGTCAGTGAGGAGAATTAACATTGAGATCTTGGGAGCATAGGGGTTAATGTGAATTTTAGAGTCCTTGAAAAATCAATCTGAGTTCTGGAATAGTCCTGAAAAAGTCCTGGAAATTTGTTTCTGAAAAAGGATACGAACCTTGTTCTTTGTATTCTTTGTTTTACGTCACTGGTGGGTGTCACATTTTTTTTAGCTCTGTGTGGTGTCTTTATTGCTATATTTTTCTTGTTAGGCAATGAGAGCAATCCTGTAGCTGTTCGAGCAAAGCTATCGCATGCAGCAATCCCACAGGAGGACATTGTGTGGCTGTATGACTACATGAATACCGAAGGGAATGAGATTCCATTTGAATCTGCCATCCACATTATGAAAAGAAAGCTTTTTCCTTTTCATTATGATCCAAGCCCTTGAGTTCCAGGTGAAAATTTTGAAAATATATTTTACAACGGTAACTATATATGAACAATAGGCTACAAGGAACAGATGTCCAAGGACAAATATCCGAGCATATTTTCACACCAAATGGAGGCTATTGTGTTAATTATCCTTCAAATCTTTTTCTAAATGCCTGCAGTTTTGAAAATTTGGGAATATTCTTGGATATTCCCCAGTTTATATTCGGTCATGTGGCGCAGTTAGGCCAATCACATGAAAGCAAAAATATTTGATGGGTAATAAGTAGTAATATCATTTTTGCAATTGACATTTCTTTCTCAATATAATAGTAGTATGAGTAATGTTACCTTCTTTTCAGGTGACTGTGTACTTTATATTTGATCAAGGAACTAATGAATTATATGGCTGTGATAGACTAAAAGGGAGTTGAAAATAATAAATAAAACAGTGCAAATGAGAAAACACATGGCCACTGACAGCTGCCCCTTACATGTACATAGTATTAATTGGACCAAAAAAAATTAAGGAACAACACTGAGGCTAAAAGTTTGTTTGATGTAAACAATAATGTTGTTCTCTAGACACACAGTATTACTGGATTTTGAAATTGCCAGTTCTGATATTATCAAAGAAAAATATTTTGATGTTTATTTTGCAATTATTAATATCCACCTATGTACCTATGTAGTTTCATTAGGATGGTTTTGAAATATAAATTTCACAGTTACACTGATTTGGTACATGCACTATGTTTACTTACAGGCAGGGAAGATGATACAAATGACTGCCTTAAATCCTTGATGGCAATTTATTTGTTTCGCCATAAAATTAAGCAGCTGAAGCAAGATTATGGTGTCAACTTTAGCGAACATCTGTACCAACCTGAATGTTGCGATTTGACAGGTGAATTTTTACATGAAAGGGGGGACCATAATCATGTGTTGAAACGTATAACAGAGTGCCTTCGGTCAGGATCAATTCATGGGGTAAATCTGTGTTACTTCAGAGATGCCCTTCATGATCCATCCACTGGTCTAACCTATGAAGCATTGACTGGTAAGCAGAAACAGTCGGTGCCACATTGTGAAGAGATCTTCTCGAGAGGTGTGCTAGAATTTATGCAACGAAATGGCCATGCTAATGAGGCAAAATTCATTGAAACTGTCCGAAACTGGCATAAAGCTGCAGATGGAAGAGGCCTTTCTGAGGAAACCCGATCACAGTACAACAAGGACATGCTGAATTTTTTGCTTGAAGACTGGATGCCCTGGTTTCAACAAGAAAGTGACTATTCCACTATTGACATACTAAGGCCTATTAAAGGAATTCAAGGTTTTACAAGGGAAATTGTAGTTAATGTTTCTCTTGTTGCGAACTGTGAAAGTCTGGAGCTACGAAGAGAGGAATACCAACATCGAGGTCTCTCTCCAGAACACCCACGTGCAAGCAGCACTGATGATGGGGAAGGGTTCATTGCCCTTCTACATGACCAGCTTGGGGATGTCTTTGACCACAAGGCATTTCTCGCACAGCAACCCAAGATTCTCAATGAATTTAGTAAAAAAATTGATCCAGACCTGTCTTTCTACTACTGGACTGGACACAGACATCGGTACTCTGACGATCCACTGCCATCATTTAATGATCCATCAGGTGCTACCGAAAGACTGGACAGGGTCAGACTATCAAGACGTTCTGATCTAGGGGTTTTTGTAGCAAATAGAGCTTCACTGCCACAAAGGCATTCTCTAACTGCAAGGGCAACATTTCATAGGGCCCCTGAACGGTTACCTCCACCACCTACAGGCTCTAGCTGCTAACCTACAATGTAGTTGTACAGTGTGCAGTAAGGACCTTCAAGCTTAGGAGTAACCAGGATCTAAGGGAACTGGTCAAATTAGTATACTCGAACAGGACCCACCTTTGAGGTACATGTAGGAGGGGGTGTTCTCAAAGACACCACCTATCTTCAAACATCAACAACAACACTCGATTGGCTTTTAAATTTGAGTTGACTCAGGAATATTTAGCTAGCAAGAGTCGGCATTACTAGACAAACCAGAAATGTGAGGTTTGAATCTCGTTGTAATTTTTTACTGCTGGATAGAGAAGTGGCTGTGCAATAAAGACACCATCTTTTGACATTAAGCAAGGGGGTGCAGGCAGACACCACAAACTACTTTGTGGTTTGGTGGATCCTGTTCGAGTGTAGCAGTTTTGACCACTTCCCTAATGAAATTCTTCTTTTGCTGCTTTTTAATGTATTCATGACTATCTCAAAATTGGCAGTTGTTGTAATTCAATGAATTTCTCTGACTTGCATTTATGATCTATTTTCAATCTGCAAGAATATTGTGTTAAGATCTAGTGTAGTTTTAAAGGTGTATGGATACTGGGTTGAATATTCCACTGAATTGAGGTCTCTACACTGTATGTCTGGAGAAGCACATGGCCATATACACTGTAGCGCCCATGATGAAAGGGGGCCCTCGACATAACATTGTTCAGAGGGAATATTCTGATAGTTTCGTCACATAACTAAATACAATGAAAACATTTCAGTTATAAATAAACTTAATTGTGTTCTAAAAGTACAGTGTTGTACTATTCTAGGTTTTTGCGACAGCACATTTCTATTGCAAAGCACACAATTCAAGTGTAACCTGCACACAGTGCTACAGTTCACTGGACCATAATTCATTACATGGCAGAGTTCCATAGTTGACATAGAACAGCTTTGTCTAAAAGACCTTAAAATGAATACTATTTTACATGAAAAACAAATAGTAATTATCAATTACAATTATTGTAAGTCAAATTAGAACTGAAACTTGAACTTAGACTTAAGGCGAATGCAGGGGATTCTTTTTAAGATGAAATTGACAAATAATTTATGCTGCTTAAATGTTCCATTACATGTACATGCTAGTATAAGTTAAGCAGATATAATTAACAACGAATCCAACAGAATGGAGGTGGCTAGTGGTGGATATTTACCAAGACATGAAGGGGCGAGGTAAATGTCCACCACCAGCCACCAACACTGAAATGAATAGTTTTATAATTAAGTATTATAGTACAAAACAGTGAGATAATATAGTGTGAAACTGATGATTTTGAACCAATTTATTCCTGTCAATAATTAAAATTTTTGCATGCATTTGTTTGGAGGTGAATAGCAATTGTTATTCCGTGTTTCAGTAGCCAATCAGAGCGTGTGCAAAACACTATTCACTGTTTTAGTATATACTAATCTTTTAATATTTACTGAACTGTTTTAGAAGCAGAAATAACTCTAGGACTCCATTGACCCTTCTTAGTGATGTTTAGAGTAAGATAGAAGCCAATAAGTAAATATGTCACTCGGAATCTGATGTGACTTATAGCTACTTTAATGTTCGCAGTTTCGAGAAGTGGGTGGATATCATTAGTCAGTTCCTTGGCAATATATCCAACTGTGTACGATCCAGTACCATAGTTTAATAAAATAGCTATAGCATTACTGTCATAGTCATTGTCTGGTTCTGGTTTTATGTCAACACTCACTTCCTCTCCATTTTCCAATTTTTGGAATGCGGCTTCCAAGTGCCTCTGACGTTGTTTAAATGCCACTCCAAGCACCTTGAAGGGAAGGGTGTGGTCTCTATCATCTCCACTGGCATTTTCATCTGAAGATGTATTTTCATTCTCAGTTTGAGCTGCTTGATGTAAGGCTGCAGTAGATTCCTCTCTAAATTCCCATGCCACCAAATACCTTGTATGTTCAATTGAAATCTAGCACCATTTTGAACATATAATTTTAATTCCAGGCTCCAACCGTACCTCATCCTCAGCCTTGAACAGTGCATCCAATTGAGATCCTCTAACTGAAACACTTGCCTTGATAAACTTAAGTGTCATGACTGGAAAGGAAGGAATAGTCCAGTCAGTTTTACCTCCAAGAGATGTGACTGACATGGTCATATCTTTCTCCTGCCACAATCCTTCCTGCAAGAGGCAACATAAAAAAGTATTGATTAGACATGACAAAAAACTGAAAAGGTGACAATAACATGGTTTTGTTTTTCGTAACTAAAAGAATTCAAGTTTGACAATAAGGATGCCAAGAACTGCTTGTTCTATTGACAAAGTATGACTACATGTAATTTCCCTGAACTGCATTGAAAGAAAAGTTATGGTTCTTGCCACAGAAAGAAAAATGGTGTAAAGAAAAGTAAGAATCAGTGGTCCTTAAGCTAAAAATGTACATTATATATTCACTAGTAGTATTACCTTGCTAGGTAGCTGGAAAGTGGAGTTGACTGTAGTGCTATCCACAGGATTCACATTGCCAATAGCAAGATTAACACCATATTCCCTGGAAAGAATGCTTTTGTACAGTTAAGGAAAATGAGTCATACCATGATGATTACATTTATCCTTTGTTGTTATTGTTGTTGTTCTTTTGTATATTTGCAGAAGATTTCTGATATTTGTTATCATTCCTTGCAATTATCATTTTTGCTACTGCTATCATCATCTTTATTAATTATACCTAAGAGGTAAGTTGGGATTACCATCCTAATGATTAGTTTTCACTCCATTCATCACATGATCAGCAATTAATGTTATGCTAACCGTTTCACTGTTTAGTTGTTTAGTGAAAAGAAAGAGGTATTAAGTAGGCGAATTGACCAACTGCTAGAGAGAGGCATATATTGCACCTGATAGAAAACAAATAACATTGACAATATTATTATTCAAAAAGGATACTTTCCACAAATAATCTGGTATTCTTCAGTTTTTTGAAAATTTGGAGTGTCCTCCCATCTCGTTAAATGGTACTGTTTTACCATTTAAAGGGTCGATCACCGTCTGATGCAAAAATATTGCCTTCGCTTTCAGAAAATCTGAACTATACTCTTTGGGAGCATGTGACATTCCTTGTAAAACTGAAAGGAAGTTGCTGTCATCAGAAATTAACTTTCTGGCTTTGTTGATTCCAATTCCTCTAACATTGTCAAGGTAGTCGCATCCAGCCACAATACACATGTCGAGGAAATTTTCCTGGCTGAGTTGTAGGTGTTGCAAAGTCTTACCCAAATCTATCAGTTGACACTGACCATTAAGTTTCAACTTGAACAATACCTATGGTAGCCTCCTACGCAGGCGAGCCCAAAGAATGTCTGCGTAGGAGGCTATACCTATGGGAACATAGTAAAAACATGTTAAGTATCTCATGATAAATTAATAACTTGTATTACAATTTGCAGTCATGAGGTAAAACAACGTTTAAAGTTCTTTTTTCTAGTGATTTCAACACAAATAGGGGAAAGAGGGGAGTCTTTTAGCTGCACTAACACAAACATATGAAGATAGTCAAAATCAACTATTATGTATTAATGACCAGAACATGTCAAGGCTAATTTGTACACATAATCTATTGTGTATGCTTACTTGGATGGATGTGCAAGATTGCATGTTTGGATGCTTTATTTAGAGATGGCCAGAAAATTTAAGGTAACTTAAGTAATAAATGCAAAGATCAAAATAGGGAATAAAAACAAAGGAAGTGAAGGTGATCTATGAAGTTTAACATACATTACTTGTAAACTTACCTTTTCACATCCATAGGCAAGAAGGTCTGAATCCTCAGAAATTACAAAGTCTGCATGGCC
>JAHPZR010000971.1:22500-30000 GCA_019787425.1 Platygyra sinensis | reverse complement strand
TTCTTTTGAGTGTAAAGAAGTACATATTTACAGTTAACGTGCCATTAACTCCTTTTTTAGCGGCCATTTCTTTTTTAATCATGCTAAATAGCAGCTGTCTGAGAAGTAAAAAATTTTATCAGACACAAGCCAAGCTTATCACGTACCATCTAACCGAATTGCTCTAAAAATGATTTTTCATACTTTAGAGTTTGCAGAAAAGGTCTTTCAGGTATTTAAGGAAGTTGTCATGCTCAAAATAAATCGACTTTTCTACGTCTTCCGCAAAAAAGAAAAATGGTTCAGCAAACTATATCTGACAGAAAAAATAACTATGCAAATTTCGAACCTGGTGCGATGACATGGTTGTGAGACAAACTGTTTCCTTTTTTATAAAGATGCAGATGGATGCGGCCATGCGCTGATATATCTGCACATCTCAGACGGTTTCACTGATCTGTCTAAAGAATGCTTAACGGAACGGCAGGTCTATTTCCCCCACCTCTCACCCCCGAAATAGACCTGCCGCTCTGTTATGCACTAGTCATTTGTTCCCACCCCCGCGACATGCGGGGACTTTGTCGGGCAATAGTGGGGAAATTACCGCAGCTTTGCGATGATTTTATGCCCAAACCCCCAGGGACTTTACCTCAAATTTGCCTGATCTAAAATACAACCGGGAATCCCAGGGGAAATTTTCAAAAACAGAGCGTTCATGAGGAGACTGTGTGCAAAGGATTCTGGGTGCATTCTTCACAAGCAGCGATCCAACATGATTACCAGAGAGGACAGCGCGACGAAGTAAGTGTCAACAATCCTTTTATATCCTTGTGTAAATAAATGCATCCATTGATGTTGAGAACCTTGCCCTGTTCCCTAGCGTTTTAGAACAACGAAAGCTACACTAAGACAATCAGTAGAGTCGATTGTATTTAGTCACTTGGTTCGCTTTGTATTCACTCATTACAACAGTTGTGCAAGAGCTACTTTCTTCATATTGATTTTAGGCTAGTACATTAGATATGATTAGTTGTCGGTAGGTCATAATCAGAGAAAAGTCAATCAATTCTTGTAGCTGAAGTGTTCATTGTCTCATGAAATCTAAACTACGGTGGCCGATAAGAGCAAAACAGAAACGCAAAACCCACAACACAAACACAAAACCCCCAACACTAACGTCAAGTAAGACAAGCAGCTCAAGTAAGACAAGCAGCTCAAGTAAGACAAGCAGCTCAAGTAAGACAAGCAGCTCAAGTAAGACAAGCAGCTCAAGTAAGACAAGCAGCTCAAGTAAGACAAGCAGCTCAAGTAAGACAAGCAGCTCAAGTAAGACAAGCAGCTCAAGTAAGACAAGCAGCTCAAGTAAGACAAGCAGCTCAAGTAAGACAAGCAGCTCAAGTAAGACAAGCAGCTCAAGTAAGACAAGCAGCTCAAGTAAGACAAGCAGCTCAAGTAAGACAAGCAGCTCAAGTAAGACAAGCAGCTCAAGTAAGACAAGCAGCTCAAGTAAGACAAGCAGCTCAAGTAAGACAAGCAGCTCAAGTAAGACAAGCAGCTCAAGTAAGACAAGCATCTCAAGTAAGACAAGCAGCTCAAGTAAGACAAACAGCTCAAGTAAGACAAGCATCTCAAGTAAGACAAGCAGCTCAAGTAAGACAAGCAGCTCAAGTAAGACAAGCAGCTCAAGTAAGACAAGCAGCTCAAGTAAGACAAGCAGCTCAAGTAAGACAAGCAGCTCAAGTAAGACAAGCAGCTCAAGTAAGACAAGCAGCTCAAGTAAGTCAAGCAGCTCAAGTAAGACAAGCAGCTCAAGTAAGACAAGCAGCTCAAGTAAGACAAGCAGCTCAAGTAAGACAAGCAGCTCAAGTAAGACAAGCAGCTCAAGTAAGACAAGCAGCTCAAGTAAGACAAGCATCTCAAGTAAGACAAGCAGCTCAAGTAAGACAAGCAGCTCAAGTAAGACAAGCAGCTCAAGTAAGACAAGCAGCTCAAGTAAGACAAGCAGCTC
Source organism: Platygyra sinensis (assembly GCA_019787425.1). NCBI lineage: Eukaryota > Metazoa > Cnidaria > Anthozoa > Scleractinia > Merulinidae > Platygyra > Platygyra sinensis. The sequence continues at coordinate 28,013 of JAHPZR010000971.1, read as the reverse complement.
AAGTAAGACAAGCAGCTCAAGTAAGACAAGCAGCTCAAGTAAGACAAGCAGCTCAAGTAAGACAAGCATCTCAAGTAAGACAAGCAGCTCAAGTAAGAGAAGCAGCTCAAGTAAGACAAGCATTTCAGGTAAGACAAGCAGCTCAAGTAAGACAAACAGCTCAAGTAAGACAAGCAGCTCAAGTAAGACAAGCAGCTCAAGTAAGACAAGCATTTCAAGTAAGACAAGCATTTCAAGTAAGACAAGCATTTCAAGTAAGACAAGCATCTGAAGTAAGACAAGCATCTCAAGTAAGTATGTATAAAATATGTATTGGGGACATAATAGCGCGCCATACATGACGTACCTACCGAGAGCTCCGTGGATACGCCATGTAACTATCATATAGTGGTTCGACTAAGCAGAGTATTTCTGTCGAGGAAGTATCGGCTGATAGTTGCCCCACGGAAATTTGATGTTCTTTTAAGAACAACATGATATTGAATTTATGGAGATCTCGGAAAAAACCCGAGTACCAGATGGGATTTGAACCCACGACCCTCCGTGATCTAGTCGGATGCTCTAACCACTGAGCTACTGGAGACTCTATGGTGAGCAAGGGTCAATTTGTGGGTCTCACTAACAGCGCGATGCTGTTAGTGAGTTTGTGTGCCAGTCATTACTTGGCTGTGTAACCGCGCGATGCGGCTCCAGTCGAGACCCACAAATTGACCCTTGCTCACCATAGAGTCTCCAGTAGCTCAGTGGTTAGTGTTAGTTTTGAAACGCCTATCGTTTATTAATTTCCTATGTAACTTCCTACCGATTTATTATCAGTTATTATTCCAGCCAAGTAGGCGATTTCAAAATCAAAGCTTTCATAGAATCGTGATTTCGCACGTACCCAATAGTTCTAGAAGTTTTGCCGTTAGGAAATAGTCTTCATTGTGGGCGCCACGTTTCTCACAACGCCCTAGTTTTTTCACGCATCATAGGCAATAAAAAACGAAGCGCAACTTAGTTTAGTCAGAGATTGTTAGTGAAGTTGCACCGCTACCGTGCAATGATCAGAGGATCCAAGTTACCCCAAGCTACCGTTATCTCCAGTGTATTTCACTGTCTTTTTTTTATTATTTTTATTTAAACTTACCATAATACAATTTACATTACCTACATTACAAATCAATGTGATTACCTATACAGCTTACAATCCAATTTATACACTACTTACAAAAATTATACGATACTTACATCCATATTGTAACAATGAGCAACAAAATAAAGACAATTTAATTACTTGTTAAACTTACGATACCAATTTATACACTACTGGCAATATTATACGATTACATATGCTACTTACGATGAACAACAACAATTGATGGATTTTAGGAAGTGTTTGGCTTCTTCTGCAGTCCCACAAAAATAATTTTCCAATTACTATGAAATAATTCAATAAATTAGATAAAGGGCATTGTTTTGATAAAATTCCAAATAAAACGTTTTCTGCGGAAAGATGGATTGGCTCACACGAAAGATAGTACCAGTAAGATTCGAAATCAGTCCAGAACGTTTTTGAGTGAGGGCATTCATAGAAAAAGTGATACAAATTCTCAGGTTCATCATTACAACAAGTGCACGCATCGTTAATTCGAAATCCAATTTTGCATAGTTTGCTGTTAGTGTAAAGAATAGAATTACTGAATTACTTTGTATTGAAAGGCCTTAACATATGACTCAAGTGCAACCAAATGTGGTAAGGAGAAGATTTCTTTTAATTGTTGGGCTGTGAAATTAAAATCAATCTTCAATTTGTGGACAATATTAGGAAGCTGAGCTTTTTTTGAAACCAGCAGCGAGTAATAATCTTTCGATTTTTTGTCTTTAATGTCAAAGATTTTATTTCCAATTAAAAGTTGTGATGGGGATATGGTTGATGTATTTAGGTTGATTTTTTTAAATGAGAAGGTACAGAATGACGGAGGCCCGCCCACTGCAGAAAATTGCTCTTATCAATTTTGTTCGAAAAATAATTATAGGAGTCTGTTGTATTTAAGTCGAATAGAAGATCGTGTATGTAAATGATTCCTGACTTCAAATAATTTTTATAGTACACCGGCTTATTGTCTATTCGAATCTCTTTATTATTCCAAACAATAATTTTCCAGTCACTTTCTGAAGCGAAGGATTCGCGGAATTCCGACCACCATAACAGAAGTTCCTGGTAAAATTGAGAAGATATCGTATAATCAGAAACTTCATAATTACAATTTAGAAAGAACTTACCTCCTACGGGCTTTAATAAATGAAGTAAATACGTCTTCCATGTTGCATTTGAATCGTTAAATAGTCGTTTTAGCCAGGCCAACCTTAAAGATTTAACCATGCTTTCCAAATCTATCATTTTTAGACCACCTTTCTCATAATCGTTTATTACTGACACGCGAGTCACTTTATCTGTACCATTCCATAAGAACTTGAATAGCAATTGATTCAGTTTATTCACAATTTCCTTTGGTGTAGGAAGTAACGAACATACGTAGACGAATTTTGGGATCAAAAAAGATTTAATTATTGTCACTTTACCATAGATAGACAGGCCCCTAGAGGACCAAATATTAATGAGTTTTTTTATACTATCTAGCCTTTCAATAAAGTTCTTTTCCTTTAATAGTTTCTGGTCATATGTAAAATATACCCCCAGAGCTTTAACCGGGATTTTAGGCCATTTAATACCAAAATATTCTTCTTTACTTTCTTTTAATGATCCTATCCACATACCCTCAGTTTTTGAGCAGTTAATTTTAAGACCGGAAATGTTTCGAAACCGGTCCAGTAGTTCAAATAATACTTTGGCAGAGTTAGTATCCGCTAATATCGCCGTGGTGTCGTCGGCATACTGTAAAAGTTTCGTTTCTTGCTCTTCAATATAAATTCCTTTAATGTCCGAATTTTGTCTAATGGCGATAGCCAGTGTTTCTACGGCTACAACGAACAGATATGGAGATAGCGGGTCTCCCTGCCGAACTCCTCGTTCCAGCGTAAAAAAGCTTGAAGTCATACCGTTGTTCAAGATACAGCTTTGTATATTTTTATAGAAGACTTTAACCCAGTGAAGGAAATCTGGACCAAAATTGAATGCCTCAAGGCATTTAAAAAGAAATTCCCATTCAACACTATCGAATGCCTTTTGAAAATCAATGAATAACATTAAACCGGGAATGTTTTCTTTCACCGTAAAGTCCATGACATCGTAAATAGATCGTATAGTTTCGCCTATAAAACGATCTTTTACGTATCCTGTCTGATTGGGATGAATAATATCAGGCAAGACATTTTTAATCCTCGATGCAATTGCTTTTGTCATTATTTTTGTATCTACATTAACGAGGGAAATTGGACGCCAATTTTCTAAAAATGAACGATCTTTCCCTTTCTTTTCAATTAGTGTGATGATTGCTTGTTTTTGAGAGCTAGACATCTCACCTTTTTCGAAACATTCATTAATGCAGTTCATGAAGCTATCGCTAATTACTGGCCAAAATATCTTATAGAATTCAATAGGAATACCGTCATTACCGGGAGTTTTATTATTGTCAAAGCTATCAAGGAGACAATAACATTCTTCTGCTGAAATTTTGCCTTCGCAAATGTTTTTCTGGTCTTCAGAAAGTGTGGGTATGTTTAAATCGTTTAGAAAAGAAGAAATTTTAAGTCCAATATCTGGATCAGTACTGCTGCTTTTGTACAAATTTTTGTAGAACCGTTCTTGCTCTTTTAATATACAAAATGGATCTGTTTTAATTACCCCACTTATGTGAAGTTTACGTATATGCTTTTTTATATGATTTCTTTTCTCAAGGTTTAAAAAGTATTTAGTACTTTTTTCCCCATGCTCATGCCAACGAGCGCGTGCGCGTATAATTATTCCTTTAGTCTTTTCTTCATAAAAGGTTTCTAACTTTTCCTGAGCTGCATTATAGCGAGTTGCGTTAGAGTCACTTGGAGTAGTTTCGTATTCTTGCTTTGCCTTTTTAAGCTCATCCTGGAGATTTAATTCTGTTGCATTTCTTTCCTTGGCCTTTTTCTTAGAGTAGTTAATAGCGTGCGCCCTTATATTGTATTTGATCCAATCCCAAACATTACGACTGTCCGAAAGTTCTTTGCGTCCCTCTGCCGTCCATACTGGAAGCATTTCAGTAACATTATTCACATATTCTTCATCCTTCAACATGGAGCAGTTCATTTTCCAATACCCGGGACCTTTCTGCTCATTTTCTAGCTCTCCAATCTCTAACCAAATTGCATCATGGTCTGTTCGAGGGGCTGGAATTATTTCACTAGATTTCACTAAATCATTCAAATTATTAGAAATCAACCAATAATCGAGGCGGCAAAAAATTCTTGGAGACTTTTGACTCCAGGTAAAACTTCTTGTGTCTGGGTTTTTAATTCTCCAAATATCAACCAAATCCAGTTGATTTTGTAGGCAATCAATGCAGGCAGTAACTGATTTTCTTTGAATAATTATGCCTCCTTTTTTATCAATCTCTGGATTTAAAGGGCAATTGAAATCGCCACCTATAATGATATTATCTTCCGAATCTAAGTTTTCTTTTTGTAGCGTCGCGAGTAAGTTATTGAAAAACGATAAGATATCTTTGTCCTTGTTTGGTGCATATACATTTATTAAAACATATGTTTTGTCTTTAATATCAGCTTTAAGAATAATGAAGCGTCCCAAAGGGTCAAGGATCTTTTGATGGATGGTGCAATCAAAGCCATTCTTAATCAAGATAGAAACTCCACGTGCGTTGGAGCTGCCATGACTTGTTATAATATCTGCACCCCATTCATTCTTCCATTGAGTATCAGTTTTTATTGTTGAATGGGTTTCTTGCAAAAAAAATGATGTCAGCTTTACGTTTCCTGCACCAAGTAAACATTGTTCTTCTTTTTTTAAAATTACTTAGGCCCTTTACGTTGAGCGATACCAATTTAAAGACCTCGCCCATTAAATGTTATGTTCGTTTCAAAATTGAGAGCCGCATCAGAAGCCAAAGACAAAAAAATAAATAAATAAATGTATGTGCTAATGAACTGCAAATTTAGCTCCAAATTTAAAAAAATAAACAAAAGAACTTTTAGTGAGGGTGCAAAACCTAAGTAAATGAGATTCACCAATGTTGCTCGACATATATGAATAGCTATAATCCTACATGCATACGTAATTAGAGAAAAAAGAAATACAAAGAAATTTCCTAAATAAACAAGTAACATAAATACACAAATTGTTTGTCTGACGTGCATTAAGTCCCATCAGCCCTCCATCTACTAAAGCTTATACGCTATTCATTATTGAACCGTAATAAGGAAGATTTTCAGTTTCAGTCCCATTATATACTTGGCCGTTGATGATCAATTTGTCCACCTTGAAGAATGCTGATTGTTTTTCTTGCTTCGCCTTTTTTAGCACAGGGTACAATTTCTTATGAATCGCCTCGATTTCTTTAGGGTAATCATGCGAAGTTCCA
>JAHPZR010000971.1:7500-15000 GCA_019787425.1 Platygyra sinensis | reverse complement strand
ATTAGCATCCTTGGGAACTTGCATTTTAATAAAATAATTTTAACAATAGAACTCATGAAATTGAAAATTAAAACTGTTTTAAATGCACATAGCGCCCGATACTAAATACTATTCCATAAACAGTTTTCGGTGGATATCTCTTTACCTACGTTTTGCTCCAATTCAATGACAAATTTTCTTTGCCAACAATTCAGACTCAAGCATAACGATTTCCTTAATATGTAAGTCCAGCGCTTTGAAACCTAATGTAAATCAGGTAATATCTGAACGAACCTCCCGGAGGAATGGATATTTTTCTTTACCCGAATAATTCGCTATTCGTTAAAATAGTTTACGCGTATTTGTTTTATACCTTGATGACGGGGAATACGACTTTCTTGACTTAATTCTCTTCTTCGTAAACCATTTTTGGCTCCTACACCGTGTCACTCCTTCCTCGCTCGTGGTTGGACGCTAATGAATCAGTGTACAAACGCGTCCTCTCGGTAAAGGGAAAATATTTAACACTGCATAATTTCTTATTGTTTCGTTTGCGAAAACACGTCACTGCATAATTTCCTATTGTTTCATTTGAGAAGCCATATCAAAAACTCGTGCTTCGTGTTTCATCAGGGTTCCCAAACACCTCGAAACAATAAAAGCACTCGGCCTGCGGCCTCGTGCTTTCATTACTTTCTCGGTGTTTGGAACCCCTGATGAAACACTCGCACTCGTTTTTGATATATTACTTGATGTCCTGGTTACCTTCAACCAAACCGGAGATAAAAATATGTCTTTCGAACATGATTCATTTGAATCATATCAGAAATCGAATGTCAAAATATTATATAGGGCTTATGGGATTTTGCTTTTCATGAGCCAATCAGGGTTAAAAGAACCCAGGCAAGCCCCCTTATCCATGTCCTGACATTAACATGATATCTCAATTGTATCATGTGACAGGACAAAAGAATTTCTCGCTGTTGTGGATGCTTGTTCCGATCTTTAGAGAGCAATTCTGTTCAGCGAATCATAAGAAAAAATCACATATTGTCACATTAAGTCAATTTGCATGCGGGCAAATTTCAAGCGGTCCGGTTGTTGGGGAAAGGGCAGTGGTGAAAAAAGTGATGCAGAACTGGGGCCCGCGAATCACTGCTATCCCGATCCTTTGCACTGAGGGGATGGTGGATCTTGGTCTTTACAAAGAAAACGTCAATGCTGCAACTTTTCTAGTTTTCGTGACTGAAAAATTGTGTTCCAATATACATATACTCTATTTAATGGCGTTAATCCACGTTCAAAAGTCATTCTAGGTAAAAAAAGATGGGTTACTGGGAAACCATGCGTTCCGGGAAAGGTTTTCGTTTCGTCATTGTTCTCCGCCAACATAAATTGTTTCACCATTTAGGGATTAAGATTTTCCGCATCATAGCAACGGCTGCACTCGTTTCAGGTTAATTTGCCCTTAGAAAAGTTAATTATGTTATGCTGTTTTTTATGCTACATAGCTAGGTGTTACATTTCTTTCGACAATTTCCTTTATAGAGAACTTTTAATTCACTCTCCTATCAGATGTTCGCTTTACCCAAGTAATTGTCTTTTTGATCTGTCCATTTTTGCACAGATAACGCTGCTATCCGCCACAGTCAGGCAGTTGTCGATACAATTCACGCTTCAGGGGCTATGGTTATATTTTTGCCACCGTACAGCCCGGATTTCATGCCTTGTGAAGAGTTTTTGGCTCAAGCCAAAAACTGGATCAGAGAAAACGATTCCGCCTGGCAAGTATGTCGTGATCCAGAATTAATGGTTGAAGAAGCATTTCTTCAAATCACAGCCGATGAAGTGAGAAATTACATCCAGCACGCAGAATATCTGTAACATGGGTTTAAACATTTAATAACCTCAGTGTACATTGTGTATTGCAAACAATAAATTACAGATCTTTGGGTTCTTGCAAAAGCTTTTGTTTTTGAGATGCAAATTCGCTCTCTGACGAAATGCCGTCCTCAGATAGGGCTTTCAGGTCCTTCAGTTGCTGCAAAATGCCACTTCTCATTCGCACCTGCCGAGAAAATAATATCACGTGAACCACAGAAAGGTAATAGCCAACTTGAAAAATGCGGGTTGATTCTTATTTTCTGAGACCATGAATAGGAAGGTTGGCAGCAATTCGAATAATCTGGTATCGTAGCATTAAACCTGAAGTGTCATATGCTTACCTTTCTCTCAGCAACATCTATAGTTTGTACCGCCGAAGATTCCGTTGTTGGTTGTTGAACAGCACTCCTCTTAACAAAACCTTTAGATTTCGCTGTGAAAAAGGGCAAATCTGGAGGTGTGTCCTAACTCTTGTGGGTGCCATTTACCTAGCAATTATCAAACACATTTTAGCTTTTATGGTGGTTTCGAGTTTTAGTCATCAAGCTGCAGAAACACTCAGATTTATGCACCGACAAACCCAAATATACACTCATGAAATCAAAATGACCTGCCATTCACGTCAGGTAATGTGAAGGATAAAGAAGAGAAAGTGCTTGGTGGCAGGAATTTTCAAGGTTTTTTTAGTCACTACTGCTCTGTATTGTTGCAAAGGATTGGAGTAATTTACGAAATGCAAATCACTGAAATACACGTGCTGCACATGGTTTGTATGCTCATTAGGAAGACAAAATGGCAGCAACTTGAAGTAAGAACCGATTACAGACAATATCCAACAAAATTCTCCATATAAAATCACTTCAAAATTGATACCTGAGAAAATGTTTTTGTCATTCTAGGTGATGTCTATTCATCAGTTACCATGACAAAATGACTTGCATGGCTCCCAGGAAATTTATTTTTTCCTTACCAACATTCTGGCCCAGCATTGAAGCTTGAACTCAGGAAATTGGCCGTGTTTTTCCCGCAGCTTTGACAGGCGTGTAGTAAAACTTGTGGACTCTTCCTCGACGTCCTCAATTACAGGAGTGCCATGAGTCCCCGCTGACAGAGCAAAATAGGGTTTTTAATTTAAGTCAAATAAATACTATATCGATACTCACAATGATTATATTTACCATTAAATTACTTTGTACACACAAGCTTACGCACCTTCCTTTTCTTCCCCTTAACTAACGGACGTTGATTTTCCTTAGGTACATGTGGGTCCACCCACAAAGTGACCATGCCTTTTCTTACTAAAGATAGCGCTTCGCCCAACTGAATTTCTGAAGTGACTGAAAATTTCATGTTTCCATCACCAAAGTATCCAAGACGGAAAGTGGTATCTGCTGCCGATAAAAGCTCTTCTCTGTATCTCTCCAACAAATACTCTTTAAGGCCTCTAACACTGTCAAATAATGGCACTTCTCGAAGGAAATATGATTGTGAGCTGTTCTTGTTTTTCTCTTTTAAAACACATAAACAAATATTTACGGTGGAAGTTAAAGTCATGCTGGTTGTCGCAATTTTAACTTTTTAGGGAGCTTAAGAAATCCACGACGGCAAAGGCAGCGGCAACGTCGCTAAACAAAAGAATTAATGAGATGAACAATAGCTGTGCACGTGCGTTATAATTCTTGGTACATTTCTTTGCCGTCCTCAGCAAAACAAGAACGTGAAATTACCAAGTTCTGTGTTGTCTGGAGAACGGGAACTACGACTGCTAACATTTTTAAATTTTTCTTTTAGATTTATCGATGTGTCGTAGATTCAGTTTCGTAATAGCTTTGACAAAGATAACAAAGTAAATGACTTTAGGGTACCGCGAGATTTGTACGTAAAATATAAATTCATTTTTAATCGACGTTGTCCTCAACTGCAGCAATGAAGACCGATTTGAAACTACCCATACTGCCTTAGGGTCTTGGCTTATAGGTGTTTGCTTTTCCGTTCTGTCAACGATTTTTAAAATAGCTGTATACTACTTGTTTGCCATGCCAAAGGTAAAAGTACAAAGTTTTTTGACTCGAAACCAAGCGCGTTGTGCAAGTCAGGGACAGAGCTTCCGCATTTTTTCTAATACGACCATGAGTGAGGCGAAAGAGACTATTATCATAGAAGATTAATCTGAAGATGACGATACTGAAGAACTATATCAGGCAGTTTTAATCAAAACCGAGGAGACTTGTCCTATTGCCAGGTAACAACATTTTCTTCTAAAAACAGAAATTTGACTGTTTCCTGAGTTCCGTAAGATCAAAAGCTGGTCGCTTTCCTAAAAGTGTGCTCGCAAATTTACGCGGTTTCATTTCGTTTCAACAGTGCTGTAAAGACTGAACGGAACGATTATCACGAGCTAATCGAAATCCTTTCTTCACCGGAAACAAGTCCAGAAAAGAATCGAAGAGGTGAGGGCAGGTTTTTTAGACTTTGTCCAGGCATAACGAGACCGAACTAGAACTAAACCAAGTCACCCAGGAACCCTTTTTCCAAGGTTGTTATAGATGTTTGCATATGAGACGAAGCCGGTTGAACTGGGTCAGGGTGTGTATATGCATATTATGAACTGACAATTCCTCATTTTATTACACATAACACGAGAATTTTATTCCATAAAGCTCATTTGTACAAATCTGTACGCTTTATTTTCACATGTGAAAAAAGCCTATACAGCCAATCAGAATGGCGTACAGCTATTTCACATGTGGAAGTATAACCAATCAACGATAGCGTAAAGGTGTTTTCATGCCAATCACTCGTGCATCTCGTGCAAATCATGCAAATCGTACTTTGTTATTGAATTAAATTAAATTTGCATATGGTTCTATTGCTAATGAGTTTTTGTTTCTAATTCAGTTTCAGAAAACTATTTCAATGAAAATTCTCGTCTTATGTGTAACAAACAGTTCACGACATAAAAAGTGCTTTGTACGGGGTTTTATTCACTCGTTGTTTGTGTCAAAAGCCGTCACTCGCTCGTACCTCTCTCGTTCGGGTTTTTGACACAAACAACTCGTAAATAAAACCCAGTACACCGCACTTTCTATGATGTAAACTATACATATTGATCGACGGCTGGTTGGGAAAAAACATAAGCTTATTCTGTAGTGGGCGTCTCAAAATCGCAATTAGTTTTGTATCGCTACTTAACTATTCTTTTTTTAAACCTAAGGGACAATAAATACAATATTGTTGTTGATTTAGTTTTAAATTCTTACTGCTTATTTATTGCAGATTGAATATATCAATAGGCCATTTTACAGTTGTGTGCCTAGTTACCTGTCCATGAATGCAAGCGAGGCTGGAGGTGACCTTGCTTTGATACAAACCTCTCTGCTTTTCTCATGTAATTGCCAACTAGTTAGCATAAGAACAACTTGATTTGCACAATAAAAGCAGCAAGGTCTGTATCAAAACAAGGTCAACTCCAGCCTCGCTGCCATTCAGAAGCCAGGTCACTAAGCCAACAACTGTAAAATGGTCTATTGTTGATTTATTATACATTGAAATGGAGGCATTTGATTGTAAGTGAGTGGTTGATACATAGTGACATTCATCAACATGACCTATGGTAATTGTGGACAAGCTATTTCTTTCCTGAATCGGATTAACAGTAGTAATTGGTGAAAAGCCCGGATTGGATTCGACTAGTTGAATAGAATATTTAATGCATCGGCGACTGCTTGAACAATAAGTGCATCAGCCCATCTAACTTGAATACACATATTATTTAGATGAATTTTCAGTATTGCTCTCAACAAATCTCTCTGGGTGATCCCTCATATATTGAACTCCAGCACTATGGAGTTGCATATTATGGTTGTTTATTGAGCTGTCACTTTGTTTCATGAGAATCAGTGTTGTTTTGAGTAGGTCCTGGATTCTTCTCGACATCTGTACTTAGTTTGAAATTCAAATGATTAGTCATATGACTTCCACTATTACAAGAAACGATAAATATCGACGTGCTTTACACTTTAAACTCTAGATAGGACCAACGGACAAATCAAAAGTAGCGGAACCTGGTAGGTTCTGATCAGCAAATTTAAAGGCTTTGAAGAAACTGAACACAGCAAGGCTGACCGTACTGTTGGGGTTAACTGTTTTGTATTTTCCAAGAATTATTTCATCAGGCACGGCCTGACCTATTCAGGGAATGTTTACAACTGAGAAAAGACGTTACAATTTAAACAACAAAGATAAAAGCCTCTATAGTATTACTATAAAAAGTGGACCATTGAAGTGACTAACAAATGACAAGATAACCAAAAATAGAAATCAATAAAAAACTAAACCGTTGAACAAACTAATGAATGACAGGATAACAAAATGGAATATAGTACATAAGGTACACGTGGGTTAGACATTAAATCAAATTTCTTCTCGTTTGTTTACATCTTTGGGCTCAAGAGTTTGACCCCTTTCGATAAGGTACGCTTCCCTGGCTTTGCGCAATGCGTCACGAGATGAATGTATCCGTTCTAGTGGTATAAGTTCTTTGTGAATGACTCTCGGAAAGAAACTGGTCTGAAACTGCAGTGGGTCTGGAAGAAGGCGTGGGTCTGTCTACGGACGAGCATAGTTTCTCCTTATTCCAAGAGGAAAATATTCCCTGTAGTATATGTGTGCTGCTCACTAGTCCTTTCAATATTAAATATTAGTTTTACTAAATACTAGAAGATGCCGCACCGAGAAACCGAGCATAGAAGTGCAATGCACTCAGCTCCCAGTTTAGAAGTGTGTCACACTCTAGTAGTATGAAAATTCGATCTCGTTATCACCAGAGCCCTGGTGGTTCAGTGGTTAGCCTGTATGGCAGGCCGTAGAAAGGGAGGGAGGAAAGTCAAAATGAGAGCGGGGGGAGAAGGTACGGCCTACAAGGACGCTATTGTTTTCTTTGTTTTTTTTCGTCCACCAGACGAACGAAAAATTCCTGATTGGTCAAATTTAATGAATTACCTGATCCATCCTTCTGATTTGTCAGCGACCTGTCATTCGAAACCATTAAGGTCTTCTCACATTTATTTTCAACAAGGCGGATAAATCAAGAGATCGTTTCAAACTAATTCATCATATGTTAGCCGATGTTTAATAGTAATAATGCCTCTTTTCATAATTATTAGCGACCAGATTATGGAAGTCGAGGCCATGAATTTGACTGCCTGTTATTTGGCTCAGAAGCTAGTTTGTTTGTAAGACATCGAAGGGGGCAAATTTGACGTTGTCTGTGCATCGACGGAAAGTGTCACGGCAGATGAGTGTTTTCTACAATCACTGAAGAAGAACACTACTGAGTAGCAGTTTAGTGGCTTGTGAGTTGCATACAGTTGAAACATGAACAGGCAATCTAGGCCGACTGCGAATCGAAGTAAGAGGCAATCACTGTTATCCCAAAGCTCTTCAGAGATTCGCTTAAGACAACTCCGAACATTTCTTTTCTCGCCGACGGTTTGAATATATTTCCACAAGCTTTACCCACACATTTCCAGTGCCATATGTTACTCTTAGATTTATCCGGCAAACTCTACAAGTAGTAAATAAAATATGAGCGGGAGATCTGTATGGGCGTTTACAATGGCGAGCCGATAGGCGAGC
>JAHPZR010000971.1:0-2500 GCA_019787425.1 Platygyra sinensis | reverse complement strand
TTTTAATTCATTAAATCAGCCTTGTTAAATTGATTCAGTTTTCCTCAGTCTCTTTTCTTAAAGTTAATTTCCCTGACAATCAAACACTTATTTCTGACTACTGTTCATGTCGTCATGGTATTCAGTTCAATTTAACACATGCTAAATTTTTAGAAAGTGAAACAGAAGACGAACGCACTTTAATAAAGGAGCTACGCAACGGTGCTACGCTACTCTCACAGATTATAGTTCACCACTAAATCTTCTCCGATTCTTATTGGTTTAAACTGATCACGTGACGCGATAGTCTCCACTTGACACGAAAATATGCTCGGATATTCATCATATTTTCGCGCCAAATGGAGGCTATTGTTTAAATAGTCCCCGTCCGAGGAAAATACCCGGATGGATAGTACTCGTCCGTGAAAATATTTCTGTAAACAAGCAGGCTTAGCGAGCGTAAAGAATTGAAATTGTATTAAAAGGGTTTCTGTTTGCTTTCTTTTTCAAATTTTACATTTGACTTTGAAGACTTTTGTCTAAAAAAGTTGAAAAATTCAATATGATTTTTGAACTGATTTAGTGGTGATCAATAAAGACATTAGAGTGTTTATGTCTCGGAACTATCGGTCTGATAGGTTGCCCCTTGGAAATTTGATGTTCTTAAAACTAGCACATTGCCTTAAAAGCTTCGCTTCTCGGGCAAATATTTGTTTTAAGAACATCAAATTTCCGCGGGGTAACCTATCAGCCGATAGTCCCTCGACAGGAACACTCTATTGTTTAAATAGAATGTGAGTAGAGTAGACAATCAGAGGACCGCATTCATGATAGAATGCTAGTAGATTTATACCAAAACTCGATAGAAACACGGAGAACATGTCGTCTATTACTTTTAGAAAACACCACGACGAAAGACAAGAAAACAACTTGTTAACTTTGATTATCAAAATGTAAATTCTCTTTGCTCGCTCCATCATTACGTCACTAGCTCGTGTCAGATGTGTTTTTATCGAGTTTTAGTTTTAGTATAAATCTACTCGCGTTCTGATTGGCTACGCTACTCACGTTCAATATTGTGACAGCGAGTAGCGTAGCAGCGTGCGCTGGGGCCGTAGCGTCTGTGAAGAGGATTTAGGATTTGGATGAAAGTTTGGGAGAACTCGAAAAAGCTGTGGAAGCACTTGCCTGCGGCTCTTGATCCCACAGCATTTCTCGTTCGCCCAAACGTCCACTCGTGTTTCTACAAGTTGATAATACACGGAAATGTTTTCTATTTCGTAAATGTTAAATCCCAAAGTTAATTACAGTCAAACCTCTATTAACGAGGCGGTCACCCTCGAGAAATAGCCTAACAGATGTTTTCTTAAATTGAACAGAATGCAAAATAGATCCATAACAACAATATCGCCAAATATGATAGTGTTTTTTTAGTTTAATTTCACGAGGCAAGTCACATATTGTATTGAAATTTTAAAGAATGAGGTGCGACTTTAGGAAATTTGGTAACTGACTGCTTAATAGAGGTTCGACTGTATTCCCTCCATAACACAGCTTCTTCCTCTACGAAAAAACTCCTTACAACCTCTTTAAGAAGGGAAGTTCCGCTATAAAAATGGCCTGCGCTCGCCACTCGCCCCTTCAGTCGCTCATCAGCTTTATGTGGGGGCTAAGTTCTTGTTCAAGGAAAATTTTAGGTGATCAAACAGTACTTTGGTTTTTATAAGATTCATTGAAGCAAATGCTCGAGTTAAGATTAAGCTAGCACTAACAAGGACCTAACTTTGCATAGCATGCCCAAAAGATGTTCAATTTGGGAACTACCACCCCTTTTACAGCAGAATTTCCTGTTTAAGAGGCTTCTCCAAGTATCATGTTCTACATTAACCAAACATATTAGACCTTTTCTGCATTCCTCTTCAGTGCGCACAAACAATAGCACCAGAGCGAGCTTGGGGTGGACATTTTCATACATTTGGTGTATTTTTGTCCACTCTGACCTCGACTCGTTGCCATTGTTTGTTGGAATGCAGGAAAGGTCTATTGTTCAGCATTACAGAAATTGCAAACTGTTCAATCCTATTCTTTGTCACCAGTCAGCACGTTTGTTGATTAATTTGTAAAAAACACAAACAGCTTTTCAAATAAAGTCAAAGTTGACGACAGTTAAGTCCGTCAGTATTCCGGATAAGTGAGGGGTCTCGGAGAAAAAAACAAGTAATAATGTGGTGGGAGCAGTGACAATTGACCCATTGGAATTCCATATAGACACCCTGCCTTGAAAACTGCTGCTTTCTTTTTCTTCTACTCCCATTGACTAGAGCCTGAAAAAAAAAGATTAAAACAAAGGATTATCAGACAGAAAGATTCAAGTAGTTTTTCATTCTTATCCACTATCTAGCTTCCCGTAAATACCCAACATATACTCCAGTACATGCTGACCACAATTGTGAAAGATTTTACCCTCTAACCACAACAAAACCAACGCAATTGTCTGTTCTAACGACCATTTTGCACGACT
>JAHPZR010000970.1:45000-50000 GCA_019787425.1 Platygyra sinensis | reverse complement strand
TAATTACCGCCTAAGAGACTTATAATTCGAAAAAAGGCAAGGAGAATTTTCTATATTTTCAACTTTTGGCAAGCGTGGTGAGACGCAACTTTTGGCAAAGTTCAAAAAATTCTATAGGTCAGGTTCAGACCCAAGGTGGCAAAAGTTGCTTTTTCTCATGCTCATCAAAAGTTGATAATATAAAACATTTCACCGTGCTGTTTTTGAATTATAAGCCCCTAAATCTGTTATTAAGGGTGCTTTTTTGTGGGTTATACTGTTACTATGGTAACCTATTGTGTTACAAAAATGATAACAACGTGTTCACCAATGGTTAGGCAGTTTGATACCACTATGATTGTAGCATCAGGTAATAAAGACCCATCAAAATCTATGCCCTTGAAACTGTTTTTATTCACCTTAATGTAAGGCACCTACTTGGTCACATTGGCTCACTTCTTTTTGAGCATTGAACATTTCCTTGTCTTCGTAACATTTCTTCTCCTCGTTACCTCCAGTGCCTTGGTTTCGATTGATCTAGAGCACAATGAACACGACTAGGTCATAAATTCAGCAAGGTTGGTCTGAACGTGGAAGTAATTAGGTATCAAGATCATGAGGGCTAAACAATATCGACTGGCGGAAATTTTGTTATATTTAGCACCCAACACAGCCTTTTTGGGAAACATCTAGCTATTGAAAATCCAAAGGCTGCGTGTTAAACTGTGAGCTTCTGATAGATTGGCATTAAGAGCTTCGTATAATTACAACGAACTATCTCGTGGAGGACTACACCACTGTTCCTTAAAACAGAGTTACCGTGAAATCCATCACTACCAAACACTTGAGGCAACATCAAATTATTTAAATATTCCTTTGGGAAACGTCTTACCGATCGCCTCCTGCGTCGTAACCACTGCAACAGATCACCAAACGGAACATACTCTATCACTAGGAACTTGTGCTCCTGCAAAGTGCAACAACCAACCAGGGATACAATATTCCGGTGTGCACCCAACAGCTTCATCTGCTCTATCTCATGTAAGAACTCTTCTTTTTGGTCTTCGCTTGCATCATCTAAACACAAATAATTAGTTAAATTCCTATTTACTACGATTAAGAGCTTTTAAAACCAGATTCGACGATCAATCGGCCATTTATTAGGCTTTGCTTCAGTCATGGTCTGAGTACATTTCGACGGGAAATTCAATTGGGTTTCATATTTGGGACAATCTGCTGTTCAATTAAGGGACAATGGGACATGGAAAATATAATTTCTGACGTTTGAGGGACGAATTAGTCGGAAATTATTATTCTGACGGCACGTTGGAGAGACTCGCGGTGCATCTCGGGTTGCTGTAGGACTATTTAAGGTTTTGGCGGGAGATTTAAGTCATTCTAGGTCGGTCAGTCGGAGTGTTCGCCCGCTTTATTTTTATTTTTAGGATTACGTTTCGATTTGAATCAACTCGTATATTGTAGGATGCCCTTTCCTCGGGGTCTCGTGCTGCTGCATTAGATGAGGAATACGTTTCCACATATTTTTTGGCCACATCTAAAGGGTGGTTTTTTAGTGGTTTTTCGTATCTGGCGTAGCACATTTTCTGAATTCTTGAACTCTTTAGTTACCTTTGTGAGGAACACATAATTATGAATAATTCAATAGATATTAGGCTACATTAAATCGCACGGCTCATGGCTGACTGACTCATCCTAAATAAACTTTTCACATTGAATATCTCGTGTGAGTGTAGTCAGAATCAACATTTGACGGCTTATTTGTCTTAATAAGATCAACAATATAAAGAGAAATGGTTTGTGTGTCGTTTGTAATGTCTCCCTAAGCTTAAGACTGGGGAGATACAGCTAGCGCTTGCGATCTCATTGCGAAAGGCCAAGCACGATCGATCTGAAAAGGGTTAAGTATTTGTCCATCACCGAGAATTTAAACCTCTTCTAGGTGAATTCTAAAAAGACTGGACCTACCCAAGTTAACTGTGTAAAGATTCACCTTTTTAGTTATGAGTTTGCATGATGATTGCAATTACCTTGCAGTTTTTTGACAGCAACCACCTGGCATGGTTCCTCGGGTTCCAGTGTTTTTTCAGTATCAAACACTTCTATTCCAACTCGTCTCTTTAGAGTTGCTTTGTAAACCACACCAAACGCTCCTCGCCCCAGTTCTTCCTCATGTTCTATTTGCTCGGGAAGAAGTTCCCACTTGTCAAGCGGGATAATTTCGCGAGCTGAACGAGAAGATCTGTCGAACGATGGGGAAATAGTTTAAGCACAAAAATAGTTGCTATTAAGCAGTATAGTACAGTATGCTATTATTTTATTGAAATCTTGCTGTTTTAAAAGAAGAATGAAGATGAATGTCTTAGAGCTTGGAGATGAAAAGCAGCCATTCTGCCTATAATTTGAAAATTAGATACCAGGTTCTGCAATGGTAAAGACTGCAGTTAAGCATATACAACCAGAGTTATCCCGCTTTCGAGCGAGAGTTACAGGTATTTCTTGTAGAAGATGTGCTAGTCAATTGCAGGCTACTTCCGCACATTTCCACAGGTTGACCAACATTGTGGCGTAATCCATTAATATCCTGAGGTGGAGAGATTCCCAAAATAGATTTAAACACAGTGACTCCAGCCAACGTACCAACTTGGACCATCAGTGCCGCTTAGTTAGTTGGGGTGGAGCGGGCGGTAAAAGGCCGCGCCCTGCATGGTGAAAACCGGTGAGCGAAAGAAGGAGAGAGGGGCTTGACGCGAACGCCACACCATACTCCTCTGTCCTTACGAATCAATCTGTACCGCTAACTGTAAAAATCTAAGATGTTCAGAATCTACAAACAAATTTATTACGTTTTATCGTAGGTAGTATATAGTGTATAACAACAACAGTGAATAACCTTTTGACTCGCTTGCGACGAGACCGTCTGTAGCACCAGAAACTTAGAATAAAACATAGCACCAGCAGCAGAATGAAGGCGATACCAGATGAGATGTAAAACATCCTTTCTTTGAAGATTGCAGTTTCTTGTCTTGGTTGACCAGCGTTCCCTTTTGTAGGTACTGAAAAAGGATAACTAATTCTCATCTAAAAGCGAGAGTCTGGGAGATTAAGTAATGATTGAGGACTAAAAACAAATATGTGGATGACCAAAATTCCAAAGACTAGCAAACTTGAAGGAAGCTGTGAGTCCAGTTTGTAAAATCCTCTATTAAAGTTGAACAAGCATGTCTTTCTAAGTTGAATTCACGATAAAATAGACTAGTGGTAAAATTCTGAAAGAATAGAAATATGTACCTTGACAAAAAAAAACATGTATATTGAGAGGAAATTTTGGCAATTTCTTAGGGTTTTGTAAGTCATAAAATCAAAGATGGCGGATCTAAATGGAGGCTTTTGTCCGTTCAACGTCATATGACGTCATCATTCAATATTAAGTACCTGGAAGAAATTGTTTTGAATATTATAAAACTTCTCAGTTTCATGGTCTGTCATGACTGTAATACTTCAAGAGTTACAGGATGCTGATCTCCAAAGTCCCCCTCCACCCTAACGGTCAAAGATTTGAAAAAGCCCAAAGGCCCTGTCTGAACAGGGTTAAAGATAATCTGCGAGCTTGTGACAAAAGACACGAAATGGTCATGAAAGGATTTGCTTTCATCATACAAATCGATGACAAAACTCTGTTTCGGCGTATTGAGAATTACCACTCAAGAGACATCGTCTCTTACAAGGGAGGTAAGAGACGATAAGGGAAAGAAGACGACCAGGGAAGGAAGCAGGGGGGATCCAGAATATTTCTTAGGGGAGGGTGCACCACCAAAGAATGGCGCAACTGACTGGTGAAGTAAACAAACTCGGATACGTAGAAGAAGACGTTTTCTCAGGAAGGGGGGAGGGGGAGGTTGGAAACCCCCTGCACCCCCCCCCCCCTAGATTCGCTCCTGGGAAGAAGTACTCTTCAAGTTCTATCAGCTTCTTTGTGGTCCCACTTACCACTTGAAACCGAGGATAATGAAACCAGTGTGAAATTTAGCAGATATCCTCTTCGCTCAATCTCTCCGTCTGAGTGAAATATTAATTTCACTCTGTCTCCAGTCACATTGAGATTTTTGCCGGTGGTCTTGTTACCACAGTACAAACCAAATGTTTCATCCATCCGGTCCGTAATTTTCAAAAAGTCTTTGCTACAAAGAAAAGAAAATGATGTTTTACACCAAACCACTGAAACCAAGTAACTTGTGACACTTGTGAGACACTCGTGAGACGTGTCAAAAAATCAAGTTCCAATTTATGAGTACAATTATTCCCTGCCGATAAAAATTGTGTTGTCAACAATTGATCCATATTTAAGCGTGTCTGATCATGATGCACGCGGGAAGAAGCACAAGAGTTGCTTGATGGACAGCAGAGTTTGAGCAACTAGCTTCTTGAGTGCTCTCCAAACAAAATGATGTGTTCGAACACGAGATGAATTGCAAGGACTACCGTTTGACCAAGATATGGTTTACAATAAAAGTAGGGATGCAGTCGCATATTACATCCCTTAATCCATGGTTTGACAGGTAATAAGTGTGGACCTTTTACTCCAGTCGTTATTCTGAAATACTACACAACTCGCAGAATATCTGCGACTGTTATCTATCGAACCGGCACGAAAACATGTCACTATACATTTGATGAAAAATATACGCTATAATTGAGCATAGTCAAGCTTTGGATACGGTCCACATATGTTTTTGTAGAGACAACCTTATCAATCTGAGTACAGTCTCTTGATAGGGGAGATGGATCTCAGTTATCAGTTCAATTTTCGCCGCATTCTCAGCTATCAGTTTAAAATTCAGCTCATAATTACTCAGCGATCCCAAAGTTTTCCAGATCTCAGCACTAACTTTAAACTGATTGCGGCAATCCAAATCTCAGCAAACGGAAGTTAACCTCTATTCAGATTCCACTAGGAACATTTAGACAACTATTCGTACTTATTTTCACGCGCCTGTATTTTT
>JAHPZR010000970.1:37500-42500 GCA_019787425.1 Platygyra sinensis | reverse complement strand
CATTATCGTGCATGTGGTTTGGTTTACTGTGCGTATTTATCATCTCATTTGTGCATTGTGCAAAACCGTTTCCCTGACAACACTACACGACAGTTTCTTTTGGTTTATCATTTCGGTTTGAATTATGACAGTTTTCTTCTTTGACTTCTCAAACTCATTAATAATTCATTAATTTAAGTCAAGTACCAATCACTGGATGTATACCACATTACGTGCATGCGTTTGGATACCAATGAAATACCGTTTGCCATTCTCCAGTGAAAGTGGTATATACCACTTGATTAAAATATGTATTAATATTTTAACTCTTTTCTGATTGGCCGAAAGCGTATAGTGAATTTTCGAAATAAGCGACCGTGACGTCATAACTGCAGATTATACAATAATCATGTCAAGGATACTCAAGGTCACGGGTTATCATGTCATGTATGACCGCGGTGCATGATTTCTAAACTAAGGTCAAATGCAACGAAATTTGAACAATTTTTCTTTTGTTGAAAATCTCTTTTAAAAACATCAGTCATACCAACAGGAAGCAGAATCGTGAAGTAGAGGAGGCATCTGCCGCCGACGAAGAACTTTCAGCAGTTAGGCAGTGTATCAGTGGAAAACCATGGGACCTGTTAGTTTACAAGCGGTACCTCACATGTAGTGGTGAGCTCTGCACTATTAGAAAGCTGGTACTCAGAGGAACAAGAATTGTCATCCCGAAGAAGCTTAGGCCCAGAGTGTTATCCATTGCCCACGAAGGCCACTTGGGCATTGTTGGAACTAAGTAAAAGCTTCGCAGCAAAGTATGGTGGCCCGGCATGGACAGAGCGCAGAGAAGCATTGTAAAACCTGCTATGGGTGTCAGTTGGTCAGTCGTCCCACTCCCCCAGAGCCTATTAGGACCACGCCCTTACCCACTGGACCGTGGAGAGACTTGGCTATTGATTTGTTTGGACCACTTCCTACTGGCGAATCCATCCTAGTTGTTGAGGACTATTACAGCCGGTACTATGAGGTAGAGATCCTGAAGTCCACCGTTGCTTCTAAGGTCATCTCAAGCCTAGAAGAGATGTTTGCACAACATGGCCTACCCAAGAGCCTGACGTCCGACAATGGGCCGCAGTTCATATCAGCAGAGTTCGCAGAGTACATGGTACAGCAGGGTATCAGACATCATAAAGTCACAGCCAAATGGCCTCAGGCCAGTGGCGAAGCAGAGCGCTAAAATAGCTCACTTCTGAAACGACTCCAGATTGCGCATGCTGAGAAGAAGAACTGGAAAACAGAGCTAAACATCTATCTTTCAGCTTGCAGAGCCTTACCTCACCCAACAACCGGTGTAAGCCCAGCTGAGTTACTCTTTGGCCGAAAGATACGCACCAAACTTCCAGAGCTGAGTGATGTCTATGTAGAGCAAGGAGTACGTGACAGGGACAGCGAACAGAAGAGTAAGAGCAAGTCTTATGCTGACTCAAGGAGAGGTGCTAGACCTTCAGACGTACTTCCTGGAGACCAGGTATTAGTTCAACAGGAGAAAAGGGACAAACTCTCAACTCGGTTCAACCCAACCCCATACACAGTTGTAAGCAAGCATGGGAACGGTTTGATTGTGCAGTCCCAAGAAGGAGCTCAATACTCCCGCAACACTGCGCATGTTAAGAAATTGCTACAGCACGATGAGACACCACGCATGCAGGAAGGAACAGTGTCAGAAACAAGTCAAAAAGAGGAGGAACCAATTCAACAGCAGAGTGTGACGCAGGAACCAAATGTCGCTGAGACCAAAGTTCCAGCTGAAGGACACACAGCTGCCAAACCTGAGATTCCACTCAGGAGATCGCAGAGGCAAAGCCTGGCACCAAGTTATCTTAAAGATTACTATACCTGACTCTAAAAGACACTGACAGTAATGACTGAAGATGTCAGGGACACTGTTGAACGCAAGTCTCACTGAATGAGACCGTTTATTCGCTTAAATGTTTTCTTGTCACTATGTTTACAATTTCGTCATTTGTCTTTTTGTCTAAAAAGGGGGGAGATGTAGTGTATTAGGACCCAGTTCCCCTCCTGTATGGTGTAGTCTACTGAAACCCAGACCCTCCCGGTTATGTAGTCGAACACGAGTTATCATGGCGGAATAAAGCTATCGTTGTTGTTTGATGCGATCCGGTTTAATCCTTCTTATCACCGACTAGTTCGGGACACAACATTTATAGGTTTACAAGTTTTAGATCTATTCATCTCTAGTTCACCTCAAGTTCACGTGCAGATCGTTATCTGTTATTCGATCAAACAAAACGTATAAAGACCGCTCGTGAATTTTTTAAAGCCTCACCACGTTTAATAAAATCTTGCGGATGTTTTTTCTCTTTCACAAATGAAAAAGGTTACGTAACTAGAATGGAAGAAAATAGTGTTATTAACCAAATTTGGTGGATATCTGATTATTTGATGAAACAAACTTACAAAGACAGATTTACGCCATAATAACATCACTGACATGTTTTGATGTAACCTCACTCGTTGTAACTGGAGGTCATTTGTGGTCACTCGTGGTCACTCGTTGTTACTCGTGGTCACTCGTGGTCACGCGTGGTTACTCGTGGTCACTCGTGAGTACCTTTAGACCCTATCATCTAAAACTTGTAAACCTATAAACTTGTCAAGAAACTACGAACTTTAAGGGAAAGCATTTCTTTAAACTTTATTTTCGAAAGTGAACGTTGAATTTCAGAACACTTGTAGTGAATATTTCTTGAGAAAATATATACTAATTATAAACGCACTGCCACTGCTGTACTATACCAGTGAATACTTCAGTTTGGTGTATGTCATTGTCGGGATAAAATGACCTTACACCGACGTCATAATAACATCACTGTCATTTTTTGATGTAATGCCACTGGTGGTCACCCGTGGTCACCCGTGGTCACTCGTGAGTACTTTTAGACCCCATCATCCCTGTGATTACAACGATGATTTTCTTTATATAGAAGGTAAACTCGTTGAAAAACGTATCAGTCGTAAATGAGTGGAAAGAATGGCTGTTTATGGAAGTACTTCCACATCTGACATTTTAATTTGTGATTATTTCTTCAGAGAAAAGTGAGAGACCTTTGAAACCTGATTAATATGTGGAACATGACTGACAACCAGTACTGTAGGATTATATATGGAAATAATTTTTAATCTTCCTTTGTGATAGCATTTCCTGCAGTAAAAGGGCTTACCTGCCATTAAAAATGTGTCAGTGTGTTCTGCATTCTCGAGTAATGTTCTGTTCTTGATTATTACTACTTTCTTCTCACGATGAAGTGTTATAGCTTTCCATTCACGCATCAGCTTTAATTTTAAACATCAATTGAACTTTAAGCTAGGCACACACTAGGGGACTAGTCGCAGGGACCCATCCCTTAGTGTGTACACACTAGAAAATTGACCGATTTGTGAAACTATTGGTCCCTGCGACTAGTCCCAGATATCAAACCAGCTTAATTCGTGGGACTAGTCGCATAGACCAAAAAAAGTGGTCCCTGCCACTTGAATTTCGACGCAAAATACGAATACACACTAGGGGACTGGTCCCTGAAGGAAGTCCCTGCAACTAGTCCCCTAGTGTGTGCCGACCTTCAGATGACGTAATGCTCTATACAACAAGTACGCAAAAGAACAATAGGCCGTGGAAATAGCGGCAGTTATTATTCAGGCACTGATCACTCTAATCAAATTAAACTATGTCATTGGTCCACGTGCAAAAAGTGCAAAATGTGAATTTCAAATTGACAAGTAGATTCATTGGATTCCGTTCTAACATCTTGTCATTTTGGCTTTGAATTTGCTGCATTTGTAAATACAACATATCTTAAACTTACAATTTTTTGATGCGCCAAAAGGTTAACTCTTGATTGGCGCATAGAACAAAGCTAAAATTTTATCGGGAGGTAAATTTTAGAGGAATGAGGTACATGTCAAGAAAAAATGTTGATGTCACTTTTATGTTGTTGTTTTTTCAATATCAGCTAGTCAGATGCACCGATTTAATTGAAATTAATTTTTTTTTCATCTTTTAATCGACTTTGCCAAGTGCCTGCCTACTTGTTACAGGGATCAATACTTAAATATGACATACAGTATGGACTGAATGTAAAATAGAGATCTTGAATTGGTTTCCAAGTAAGCAGGCCTTATTTAGAAACAGGAGAGAGATGCAAAAAAAAAAAACAAATGTTATCCTAATTCAATATTCTGACAGAACAGAAAACTGATATGAATTAACCCATTGGCACCTGAAGGGTTATGGTCCATCCCAGCATGTTTCACACAGAACCACACAAATCCTGATTATTAATATTTTTTAGGGTTTTAAACAGAGCTTATTAAGCTTGATAAATTGATTGCAAACTCCAAGCCAAGGTACTCTTACGTGAAAAGGCTGTGGATGCTTGTCTCTTAAGGGTTGTGAAAAGAGGACTGTGGTATTATCATTTGTCTTATGATGAGGGTACTAGAGATGTACATTTGCAACGCATCAACTGCTCAGCCTTCTTCATCGGGCAATGAAGTAAAAGGATGATTAGACCGTACCATTTTTTATCACAAGGGGGCTTGTGATTAGTACATTCAATCCTTTGTTCCAACAAAAAGTTGATGAGCAATCAAAATTTGCAATAGCATTAAAGCATTTCTTACAGCAGGGTCATAATCATTAATGAGAAAAAAATTGGACTGAGGCAATGTCCACAGTTAAATTCTCTTCCTAACAACAAATTACTTTTTACTATAAAAAAGAAACAACAGAAATGGAAACAAAAATGGTTGAGGCAATTGCCTGAATTTGCCTCATACTGGCTACAGCCCTCACTTGAGGTATTCAAGGTAAAATGCCTTGTCTTGACCCAACAAACTATCACTTAGGGTTACAAGTGAGAGTAAAAAAAAAAAATTACAGTCATACATCGGCCTATCAATATCACTTATGAAATCCTAGATAAGAGAACTGAGTACCATTT
>JAHPZR010000970.1:5000-27500 GCA_019787425.1 Platygyra sinensis | reverse complement strand
GTTACTAAGCCTAAGATAGAACATGACATCAACCCCAGCACGTTAATGAGAATCCACCGCATTTTATTCATGAGACAAGACAATAGTCTATAACGTCATGGGTGATAATTTATTCCTGCACAAACTAATGAGAATCCTGCGCAAAAAATCCGGAAACCGTGGTGCGCCCTATACTACTGACACTGAGGTGCATAATTAGTTTAGTATATACTAAAACAGTGAGATAATATACACCACAAAAAAAGAAATGATTTTAAGACGGATTCCGCTTAAAGTTCGAGCAATAAGTGCAAAAAATTATTCTCTAAAAATCTACTCACAGAACACTGATTAATTTGTGAATACTATTTAAAGTGCATATGACCCGAAAAATAAGTCATTTCAAAAATACGGTCATTTAAAAGGCTTTTTGAAATAGAGTAAAATGACGTTTTTCTTTTTGTGATATCTTTTTTTGTTTTAGAGATATTCAAGTTTTCCTATCATGCAAATTTAGTCACTGATGAGGTCATCGGTGGTGCAAGTACAATGGTGAGACACAGAGTTAAGAATATCTCCGCCCATAATGAAACAATGCTATTGAAACTTGGCGGGGATGTTGCAACCTACAAAATATACCAGATGGTACCCATTTTGATGTTGCTATGGCAACATGCTCGGTTCCAGTCTCCTGCTTCTCCAAAATTAAATATTACCATTTATGACTCAACAAGGCAAAATACCTGGTGTTATCTGAGACGTATGCCAGTCCCACCTTCCATTGGGTCTCCTCTTTAACATTTTTGTATATTTTGCCCCGAGCAGCTACAAATGGTAATATCTGATTTTGGAGAGGACAACAAGCCGCTCAAAAAGGAGCGAGAAATCTACAACAGGAAAGCTACGAGTTGCTCAAGCAAAGTGAAAATCGCGTTCTTTGTGTTTTCAGGTAGTGCTTCGTCGATAATTTGGATGGTTTCTATCAGAGTGCGCCTTCAACGCCATCTCCTGTTTTAGTATAAAGTAATATTTGATAAATATAGCTTATCACAGCTATATAACTTACCTGCAATATCCACTTTCTTCCACATCAAAATCCTGAAAGTAAATGTTCATGTACCAGCCTTCTGGAATAGGATATGTAGATATATTGTCCGCATTCCTCGGGTAGCTGTAAGGATATCCTTCACTGGTTAGGAAGCCGATCTCTGGGCCAAACGCTGTTAATACCAAAGTAGGTTTTTCACATATTTCGTCTACATTGCCAAGAGTACATTTTAACCAACATTTTAGACGGATGGATATTCAGTCACAAAGGCCTAGTTAAAATCTCTCCCAGCTTAAACCCAACTGGACATTACTTGAAAGATGAGAATTTATGTTCTATTGCTCTGTTCATGATATAATTGTTAAAACTGTTTCCATGGTGGTCTTCATTGAGCTTTAGTTTCAGCAACAAAGTACCTTTTTCCGTGTTTACGTAGTTTCATCTAAATACGCGAGGGTTGGGAAATTCGACATAGTTATTCAAGGTCGAGAGTTTGCAAAACTCACTAGACTTTTACCAACTCCCCAAGTGTTTAGATGAAGCTACCCAAACACGGGAAAAAGTATTGCTTTATAACAGATTTCTTAAAAGTACGTGCAAATCTAAAGCATCATAACTGTGTTTACATACGCTCATCTAAACACACCTATCGACCAATCAATGAGAGCGCGCGTACTATCTCAATTATTTATAAAATCTCTTTTACGAGTAATTATTTGGTCATTTCTACAATTCATTGACTCTTGACACCCAGCATTGTCCAGAGGGGTAGGGGGAGTAAATTGGATTACGATTTTTATGGAAAATAGTAGTGTCTCAAACGGTTTGACCAGGATTAAAGGCATTCAAGATATGTCCCTCAGTTCAATCGCTGCATGAGATGTCAGTCAAATCAAGAGATGCTATGGCTAACGAATATTTAGAAGCAACTCTTTTATAACAATATGGACAGTATGGAACTTCGCTTTAAGTTATTGTTTCCAATCCCTCGATCTTGGCTGTACAGGGGTGTGGCGCTTTTGGACCCACAGCGCCATTACAGGGCGCTTCCTCGAACGGTTTACGTGGGACTGACTTTGAAGCATTGTACTATATTTGACAAGAAAAGAGAGATATGGCCAGAAGAAAACCTCTTACTTTTGAAGTTGACTTGGAGTTCTTTCACGTCAGTTCCATGCTGGTTGATGGCCTGGCAGGTGTAGTTTCCATCCTTGTACAAACTGATGGTTGCAGTGTTTGTTGTATTCGCCAGTACGGTAGAGTTCTGTATCAGTGCTGTGTATGTGGGAAGAGTTCCTCTGGCTGAACATGACAACATGCCTCCTCTTATTGCTAACACAGCAGCTGGGAATGTTACCGTTGGTTGAACTAATCGGTTAGAAATAAAAATCTTTTACACTTGATGTTCATTAACTGATCCATACCTGCTTACATTAATTTGAAATTAATTTGTAATAGAGTCGCAGATTCCGTCGTTTTACAAAACGGGATCCTCAAAAGGATGCTGCTACCTCTTGAGAGGCTGTTCAAGAACAGGAGTTTCAATAATTAAGGGAATCATCGGAGGGGGTAAAGGGACAACGATTACGGGAAAAAAAGCAGCTACCTTGTCTTATCGATGTTTGTATCTGGGCTTCGTTCAGTGCGACACCGTAAACCTTCACTTCCGCGATTTTCCCTTTGAAGCTCGAATCTGTGCAACTTCTACTCCCCAATCGAACTTTCTGGGTATTGGTTGCAATCTGATAACCTCTGCCAATGTTTTGCGAGGCTCTCAAATGTCCGTTGATATACAGCGAGGTACTTCCGCTGCCGTGATCGTAACTTGCTGTAACATGAACCCACTTTCCTACTGGAAGAACGTCAGGAGTTCTTATGCTAGTAAGTTGTTGAAAAGAGCTGCGCTCGACGATTCGAATAACTAATTTGCCTTCCACAATCCACATATGGACTCCCGCATTAGAAACTCCGTAGCTGAATAGTGGTCCATCTTGGCCTCCGGGTTGAACCCAGCACATCAGTGAGACGGAGAACCGAGTGTCCAGGCCTCCTTTATTCAGAAACTCGATGTAGCTGCTACTAGTGCCATAAAACATGTACGCTCCGCCTGGTTCGTTGTAGGGTCCGTTTGTAATCACAACATCTTTCAGGATTCCCTCTGGCTGCCTGTTCTCTTTTTCTGCTGCTTTATAGCTATCATTCAAGGGGTAGAAAGCGACAGGTTCTGGCATAGCTAAGAATAATAAACCCATTATTTGCATCACAAAAAAAACATGAAAATACGATAGCAGTAGAAGCATTCTATACGACAGGAATTTACGAGTTAGTTCTCTGTGGTCATCTTAACCTGCCTTTTTGAGTTGGCCATTAAGTGTCGAATCTGCTTCCGCAAGGGGCCTCGGCATCAAAGATACCTAAGAATGGCCACAGGGAAATTTCTGGAGACCCAAGCCGCTCGACCACAAGGATCGTGGGTGTTATATCATGAACACGTTCTCATGATTGGACTAGAACAAATCACGTGACTTGATTCAAAATTGTACAACTCAAGACTCCTGCAGTCTGTTTTTCTCTCAAAATTCAGCAAGGATTATGGCACTAGACTCTTAAATACTTGTCTAAGTGACCCTTACGGAAAAACCGGCTGCCAACAGTCTAGTATAACTCCCGATACCTAGCCTGCGTATCTGGCGGGATTTTGTTTTGGCGGCAAAGCCGGTAGTGATAGTCAAGTTAAATTTCGCTCAGGGCTTTGCCGTTCGCAAATTATCTCGTGTCAGGGCGGAAATAGGCATTACGTTTGAGCGCCTTGCTCGTGGACTTCGCTCGCACGAGAATTAAGGTGGCTCCCTAGAGTTATTACGAAACACCCTCCCTATAGAGCGCGAGGATAGGAAACGTAGTTAATTTCTCTTAAAGTTTTCGTTTTGGTTGTCAATTTTTGGATTAAGGCCGTTACCATGGTAACATGTCATCTAATGACAGGCAGATATATTCCTCATTTTGACCTAAACTCCTAAATATTTATACTTTCCTTCGGTGAAACTTTTTCAGAATTCGCCACATCATGGAAATGATATTGCCTGACATCTTGAACTGGAAAAAAGTCCAGGTTGTTCAGACGGTTTTTCCAATATTCTGTAATTTCTCATTATTCTAAATATATGAGATTAGCTCTGACAGATTTCAACAAAAATAGCGTATTTTACAGGAATTGTATGTGGTTACAAACTGAGCCAAATTAAAAAAAAAATCACCGAAGAAAACGCGAGAAACTTAGCATTTATTTTCTCACAGGATGTCACACGAATCAGAAAAACACGCGTGGTATCGCTCGTGGGCAGGGCGCTTATACCCCGGCCTTTTTCCGCCCTGCGCGTGGGTATTCATTTTGGCGCGCGCTCATATGACGCCATGTATCGCGGGCGAGAAAGTAAGAGTAAATTAGAGCTCTTTTAGCGGTTATTTATGGAGCTTTTTTTGTCATACTTTTTTGGCCCTAGGCTAAAACACATGTTTGAGCGGAGCTTGAAGCTATAGGTACTTATACCGAAGTGATTTGACGCCTTTCAAGTGCTGAAGTGATTTCGTTGCTCCTTAGGGTTACTTGCGTCGTTTTTGAACGCTCGATTAATACTGACGTTTGGCAGGCAATGGCTTCGCGCACTGTTGAGTCTCAGTAAAACTCGAGGTAGCCACCTTAGGGACGGACCATTACAAAAGTGATGGGGTGGGGGTGGGGGTGGGGGTGGGGGAAAAACCAAAAAAAACTCATGCCAGGGAAATTGCCAAGAAAAAAAAAATTCGTGCAAAGAAGAAGGTAAAGAAAAAAACTCATGCAGAAGGAAGGTCCAGGTCCGATTGCTTTGGCGTGACGTTATTTATCTGTTAGGTTGCTGTCATCGCAAGAATTTTGCGGTTCTATTGTGGTTTGCGATAATTGCTTTCAATAAAAGAAACTGTGTACCGTAAGTAACCTGATATTTTTCAGATATGATCTGGCTGCATAATTTATTTATTTATTTATAATAAATTTTCACAACGCGGGAACATTGTTCGCTTACATATAATAGAGACTTCGACTTCGAATAAACCCGTCATCGGTCATCGGCCATCGGTCACAAAACGAGATTTGCGTCCCGAAATAGAAAATATGGTGATTTTCCGGATGCGTTTGTGCGAAATTGATCCAGTTGTCAGACGAATTTTCCTCGCGGAGTTAAAGAAGGTGCGCTGGTTTTCTTTTCGCGGGAAGAACAACAAAGATGCTGCCCCTGGATATACGTTTGGATTTGTTGTTGCTCAAACCATTAAACAGTTGTTGAAAACCAAACAAAACCGACAACCGCGATTGGCTTGTACATGAATTCAAACACCTGAGAACGACAGAGAGAACCAGAAAGTGTCTTCAGCTAGCGCTAGCCGTAACCAACCTCGTGGAGCATCGAATCAAGACAACAAGACGAAGGTAGCAAGTTATATCATCAGATTAATCTTTTATTTATGTCATAACTTACACGGATTGTTATGCTTTTAGATTGTATGGGGACTAGATAGGTACTAAAAAATCATTATTTTCATTTCTGAGTTAGACCCTATACTGAGTCCATCGTACACTTGTTTTCTGGAAGACAATTATTTTGGATACATAGAAAATCCGTATAGGTACATATTATTAATACTCCCTGGTCTGCCCACGCAAACGTCCACGTAGTATTTTGACGTTGTCGAGGGTTAGATCAATGGATATTTACTGGTTCACCCAGGCTGACGTCCATGCAACACAGTTGCTGATGAGTGCTTCAAGATATGTAACAAAATCGTCAAAGTTATTTTTCCGACGCGCGTGACGTACATTATAAGAACATGTTACATATCCTTTCAGGTTCACCCAGGCTGAAGTCCACGAGTAATTCGAGATATGTAACAAAATCGTGATAGTGATTTTTCCGTCGTGCGTGACATTATAGGAACATGTTACATATCCTTTCTGGTTCACACAGGCTGAAGTCCATGCAATTGACTTGCTGAGTGCTTCAAGATATGTAACAAAATCGTCAAAGTGTTTTTCCCGTCGTGCGTGGCATTATAGGAACATGCTGTGGTGGGTTCTGGTTCACCCAGTCTGAAGTCCATGCAGTAGTTGCTGAGTGCTTCTGGATATGTAACAAACTCGTGGTCGTGTAGTTTCCAGAATCGCTTCGCATTACTTGAAAACAATTGGTGGTTTTCAGTCACGCTAGTAAGGTTAATTATCACGCAAGTGAAAAAATAAAAATCGCTTACCATTCAAAACGTTGAGTCAAGAAATCGAAATATCGTAGAAGAGTAATAAATAAACAAAACAACGCACCAAAGTTTCGGGTATGTGCGATATTCCGAACTCGAG
Source organism: Platygyra sinensis (assembly GCA_019787425.1). Lineage (NCBI taxonomy): Eukaryota > Metazoa > Cnidaria > Anthozoa > Scleractinia > Merulinidae > Platygyra > Platygyra sinensis. The sequence continues at coordinate 21,084 of JAHPZR010000970.1, read as the reverse complement.
TTATTCGGCTAAAGATATCACTGGAAATTATAGTGTTTAGTATGGAGACACCATGTTGGAACCTGTCTGAGGGACTCCAACATGGCGGCTGGAAACAAGTGGAAACATCTGGAGTTTACTTTGGCTCTCTCGAAACGTTTCTTCTCTCTGTTAAACTTGAAAACATTCGCATAGGCACTTCTCTCAACATATTGGTTATTCAGAACTCGAAAACTTGAGGCAAATCGATATTTTCGTGCACGTAACATGTTACCCAGAAACAATGCCGATGTCACGCAAAAACCGTGTTCTATTTTCAAAACAAAGCGGTCCACCGAGCTGAAGACAGGTTAACAGATTTATCTTTAAATATGACTTTTACCTGATAAAGGTAAAAACTTAAAATTTTTAATTTCAGTTTTTTTTCTGACGTCACGTGAAAACCAAGAATAAGATTATGAGCTCGTGATTTCTATCACGCATAGTAATCGTGACCGTAACCTCTTGAGAGGTTTTTTAAAATCTCGTTGCAATAATTTTTGAGAATTTCTGACTGCATAACATAAACTGACTTTCAAAGTGTCTAAACAAATGACGCGTTTTGTGGAACACAAACGATCACTGCCAGGGATATGATTACATTGGAATCTTACAAGCCACTGGTATCCCGTGGAGATGTAGAACGAAAAGTTCTTCATCTCCACGGGATCCAAGGTCTGTCTTTTGGTTGCTAAGAGCGTCTGGCTCGTTATGCTACTACAGACACTGTATACTGTATTATAATGGAAATTATAAGATAAAATTTGTAATAAATTAATATTAGAATTTGGTATCTTTGTAAATATAAGATGCTATAAAATTCGTTATGCTCAGAATAAAAATAAGAGGATGAGTCTTATCCCCTTGACCAGGTGCCCATGCTTTGAATAAGAATTCTATAATGTTCATTTTAAACAGATCAACGATCTTGAAATACCCATAACATTTTGAAACAAAATGTTTTGAAAAAAACAATGCTTAGCTATATTCTGTATTTTGGTGTGAACTGTGTCACACACACAAAAAATTAATTCAATTTAAAGACCGCCGGAAATTTAGCGTTTTTGTCAAACCGGAAGTCAGTTCCTGTACGCATGCGCAGTTGATCTGACAACAAAAAGCGCGCGGTGAGCACGTTTGATTCAACAGTTCGATCGTGAGGGGTGATTTTGCCTATAGTTTTACTGTTGCGTCATGCAGCAGCCAATATGTGATACGTATGTATCAGAAAACTGTGTAAAGAAATATTCAAACATTTCGTTTCTCTACGGATTTCACTGAATGAAAATAATGGAGGTGTTGGGGAAGTCACAGTGCAAGGCCGAACCATGCCACTCGCTCGGAAGACAACGCATATTTCGTGTTCCCTCCAGTCCTTTGTCAAGGTAAGGATGCTTATTGTACGGTTTGTTTATGCTGATTTTAACATGATACGAACTTTAGTCGTATTGGGTTCGTCCGAGATAAACGAACATTCTTGCCAACCGCATTAAAGCTCGAAAGCGTACGTAATGCACTTATCAATTGAAATCCAGACCCCCCGCCCCCCAACCACCCCGGGCCAATTGATAAGTACATAACTGAATATTAAAATTATATATATGTTCAGTTGAAATTGTTATGAATGCCCAGTGAGTTGCACAACGTCAACTAGAACAGCTTAAGTTCATTTATTGATCCTTTGTGTTTCGTTTGATACTACAAACTTCTTCAAGGATATGTGAACAATCTTTTGTTTAAAAACACTGTCACTGACACTAAAAATTTCATATTCGGTTTACAATTTCATATTTGGTTTACAACTGGTTTTATAACACCCTGTATAAAAGTACAGAAATTACATTACCTGAATAGATTTTCCTTCTCTCGGTTTCGCGCACGATGCTACGTACAACTGTGGTACTTTTCTGCGTATGCCATTCTACATTTCTATTTGCACGTTGAATAATGTATTTAACAGGCAGTGATTTCTGCCGGTAATCACATACTTGTACATTTGGAACTCTTTTACAACCTGATAATTGTTACATAAACTTATTAATTTATATGTGCCGAGTAGTTTTTCAGCTTTAAATGATAATAATGATAATAATAACAATTGTTGTTTAACATTTTTCTTTTAATCAGTTGAATACCTGCACTCAGAACTTATATTGTGTTGTAAACTTTCATGTATTTCAATTGTGATCATAGAAACTTTTCATACAACCAAAATATGTTACCTCACAGTTTCATAGAACTGGATTACATTCCCATTTGTTGGGCTTCCAATTTTGCGGAATTGCTAAATCCAGGTTTTCTTACTTGTTAAAACTTTGAGTTAAACTACTGTCGTGACTCTATTTTAGGGAAAACCTATAAAGAAACTGTCTAGTCAACTTTTTTGGTAGAAGCAAGATTCTATTACAATCTGAGAATATCACAAAGACCATTTTCCTATGGCTGAAAGAAATAGTCTACCAACGTCTGGCTGCAAATTGAGGAAAGACCCTTAACCCACAAAAATTGAATAAATTTTTCCTTGTCTGGGAATGTAACTCGCAGGCTTTTAAGCTGGTTGAAATCAAATCCTTCTGTTGCAATTTTTTTCGCCATAGTGCCAGATATTGCACTTCCAAATTTCAGCAGTAGCGTCTTGGTACGTTCTCTAATTTTCACCATGGACTTGTACTTAGTTTTTTGCTCAAGTGGAGGGCGTAAGAATTTCTCATGTTGGTCATTAAGATCTTTTAGCTGTGTGCAAAATAGCACGTCCCTCATTGCCTCTACATCAGCCAGTGCTCTGTGGGCTACAAAATAGAATAAAAAACAATTGAAACACTGCAGTCTTGCTGTCTCTCCCAAGTGGAAGGGGAGCTTAAAAGGGGATATACAGGTAGATGTGAGGGCCTTGGTTTCCTCAATTCCCAAACTCAGGTCTTCACAGTTTACACTCCCTGTCAGATGTTCAACCAGATTAATAAAATAATACAACTTCTTTCAACCTAAACAGATTTTTCAATGATAACTATCAACATTTTATTTATTTGGGTATAGGCATTACATGTAATTACCTTTAAATTGTGCATTAGGAAAGTAGAGGGCATGCAATTCTGGCATGCCAAGCTTCTGCTTTTTATCTAGGGGAAGTTTCCCCTGTTTCCTCAGCTGTAAAATAAAACAAAAAATTGTAAATTTGCATTGTACGTGTTGGATAGTACAGCTCAAATCACTATGTTACATACTGGTTATACTTTAAAATTCTGATGTTATTAATTAATTATTAATACATTCTAAAAGCTATACCATTGTTTAAAGTTAACTATTTACTTTGTTTGATTTAAACTTACAGCTCGCAACTGAGTTGAACAGTGTATCTCCAAAGAAGATGTGGTTAAATAGCTTGGTGGTGAGCAATGGATATCTCCTTTCAATCTCCACATAAAGAAGAGGAAAGTCATAGACAAACCCATTGTGGGCAAGAAGTACTAGAAATTAAATAGACATGAAAATAAAATATTTTAACACAAAATAATGAGTTGCACTGTTTTACTCAGTGGTACGAATCCTTGTGGGATGCCTGTACATGTAACATATGCCTGATTCTTACAATGTACATGCTAACACTTTATACCACCACTCCACACCAAAAACCTGCTACAACAATGGTAACACTGACTGCGTGCTTTGGTTCTAATTGTTTTCCAGTATACCTGGGAAGTATTTTGTGTTTGTCTTTACTGACACTTCCTCTGTGAGTTTTGTAAGCCAAGATACAAATCTAGGCAAAACTTCAGAAAGCTTTGGCTGTCGGCTTCATACCACATTTTCTGATCACTGAAACAAAACAGGCACACAGTGGTTAGGAAGTAGCCTGCAAGAGGAAATGCCTTTTCTAGCTTTTTGTTTCACCTGCCACAAAATGACATCTTTTTGCGGCGTATGAAGCAAAAACCAGGAAAGACATTTGTTCTCACTGTCTATTGTAAAATTAATAAAATGTTAGAAAAGAAAACTGAACCAAATCCCCCCAAAATAAGCTCTCATAGGCCTAAAACTATGGCTGATCAAAGTCTGCCAATTCTTCTCAAATATGTCGTGTTGCATTAAAAATTTCACGAGCAACACAAAGGTAGGCTTTGTATGGAGTTTACTCTAAACATTGTTTCTACCTGGCGCGGCTACCTTCTGGGACATATTGACTCATGAATTGAAAGCTTTTGCAGATGAGTTTCCACATGACTTGGCAAGAGGTTGCAGCTATTGCAGCAATTTGCTAATGTCCGTTTAATGGTTTCCCCCGTTATTTTGCTGTGATGAAACAGGCCTTCAGGGATGTCATATATTAATTCTTTTTAGCATGTTTTTTTCTTCTTTAATAATTGTCAAACAAGATGCGGACCCCGAGGAAACAGCCTACTCGTTTAGTTACTGAATCAACTGTACTCAAGAAATGAGCAGTAAAGAATGATGAAAAGGACTTTTGAGCAATAAACAATTGTCAAAAAATTAATGATGAACACTTATAATTCACAGCGCAAGAGCATTCAGGTTTGCCAAAGTGCAAAAGAATGCCAGAAGGCATGGTTCAAAATGCCAAAAAGTGCTTAAAAAACCTAATAAAGTGCGAAGAGATCTACTCATCAGAAGATCCAATGGGTGATTTTGGAAAGGCAATCATGAATTACTACTACCAACACTTCATGGATGACCACTCTTCAACATGGTGCAGGTTTCATAAAAAGGTAGCAAATAATAACCTTATACAGTAATTTTTTACAAGACTTGTGAGTGCAGTTACCATTCTTTGGTGAAAGAAATTGAAAACTCTTATATACAGTGTATAAACATTAAATTCCCAGTTTAGTTAAGAATAGAATCAATACTACTGGGGTAACAATTTTTTTATCTTAATGAACAGGAAGATGAAGAAGGTAAACCCTACCCCTGCAAACATTCATTCACATGCCAATCCCAAATGAATGAATTCAAAAGTGTTCTAGAAAAAATGGCCACAATACCTGAAGAATATATCACCTTGGAGGGACGAATCACTAACAACATCCTTGAGGGGTACCATGGCATCGCACTAGCATACAGGGGGGAAAGGATTGACCTTAGGTCTGTACACTATCAGTGTAAGACAAACATGCCAATACCACACAAGGTGACTGAACCTACTTAACCAATAGATTCCATGTTGCCGTGCCTCTGTTCTGTAATAGATCACAGATGACGTCAAAATGTGGTAAGAACAAAAAAGTGGCACGCCAGGCGTAGCCGAATGTGTCACTGTTGTTCTTACCACATTTTGACGTCTTCTGTGATCTTTTAGGGAGTTTAAGAAGCTACTACGGCGCCGGCGACGCCGATTAAAAAATGAATTTGTATTTCACCTACGAATCTCGGGATACTCTTATGGCATTTACTTTGTTTTTCACTGTCGAAGCTATCACGAAACTAAATCTGGGACACCGCAACGAATTTGAAATAGAATTTCAAAAAAATAGCCGTCGTAGTTCACGTTCTTCAGAGAACGCAAAATTGATCATTTCACGTTGTTGATATGCAGAGGACGGCAAAGAAATGTACAAAAAGTTATAACGCACGTGCAGAACCATTGTTCTGCTCATTAAACCTTTTGTTTAGTGGCGTTCCCGTTGCCGTTGCCGTCGTGGTTATCTTAAACTCCCTATTACTGAACAGACGCACGGCTACATGGAATCTATTTGTTTTATATCATAACAAAACAAACTGCTAGAGATAAAGCTTTTTTTTTTATTTCAAGATATTTTAACACACGCGAAAGCCGGCCTTTGCACCGTATTTGCCAATTTGGCGAACACAAAAGAAAGCCATTTGACGTGATCTATGATCTATACAAAATGAAGCAATTGAAAGCCATTTGACGTGATCTATGATCTATACAAAATGAAGCAATTTCAATGGTTACTATGCGTAGCAAAGAATTGTGACTGGTCGAGAAAAATCACCCCACTGTCAAACCTGACTCGAGCGAAAATTACAGGAGTTGAAAAAATACCCGTAGTAAACTTGTGGTTGCGGTCAACGTAGAGGCTATTTGATTCGAGTTTTGAATGAAAGGAGCGTAAATGACGGTGGAGATTTTTGTCTTCTGTGCTTGGTTATTCTCAAATCAGCTTGATATAGTGTCGGAGACACATTTTAGCTGCTATACTGTTGACTATGGACTGTGCGGGTTACTTATACTTAGCTCGCTGCTGTGCCCTGAAACGGACAGGAACATTCACATCAGAAAGCAAGGTTATGTACTTATCTTACCGATTTTAAGAAGTAATGTTTTGATGTTTCATTCCTGACATCAATCAGTGCGTCAGCAGTTGTTTTGACACTGCATGGGAAAAGTTAAATATTTTAAAAAAATTAATCTCAGAAACATTTTGTTTATTGGGTTTGTTAAATTTGAATTAAAGCAGTGGTTCTCGGCTTACCAAGACCAAGTTTGTGCGTGTTTTAGTCTCGCTCGACTGTACTGAAACTGCTCGAAAATTATTTCTGTATCATTTTCTAAAAGAAACGACTTTATCTTTCGTTTTCTGGCTTCTCGAACTCTGTTTAATGCCTCAGGAAGACACTTTTTGTACCTTATCTTTTGCCGAGTCACGTAAAATATTATCTTAATTCTCAAACTTTCCGCCATTTTAAAACGGCAGAGGGAAAAACTTTGTAATAATGATGACGTCAAGCGTGCATCTGTCCTGTAATAGATCATAGGCGAGAACAAATCAAAATGCGAGAATAACTTGAGTTATTATATAAACTACTACATTTCCTGTCAGTAACACCTAGAGTAGCCACGCATGACAGTGCATGTAGATTTGTAAGATAACTTTTTTTCCTTAAATGGAATACAGAACAACTCCTGATTTGAGCTTAGATTTGCAAGATGTAATGTAATGCTATTTTTAATGCATATTTTCAAAGAAAAAGGACGTGAGTTCATTATAATGACACAATGTACTTTTGAAAGTGTGAAACTTCACAAAAACATAACAACATGGCAATTAAAGTATTCTGACCAAATACATTACTATTTCTTTATTAGAATATTGGCCCAACATGGATAGTTCTCTTGTTCCAGCTACTTTCAATGCCAATGCCAAAGAAAACCATTGAGTATGTCATTCAACGTCAAGAACAATTTGATGAAGACATCTGGAAACGAAATTCACCAGATTACCAAAAGAAAAGGTTGATTTTTGTGCCAGTTTCTTTTCAATCTGTACAGATCGATGTATATACTGTATGTGTTCCTCCTAAGCTTATTATATAAAGTTTCTTGATAGAAATTACTGGCACTGGTTGTATAAATAACATAATGATGTCAATTAACTCAAAATAAGCTCAAAGTCACTTACCGTATTTATTCGATTAAGCGCCCGGGGCGCTTATTTAAATTTTGGACTTTCAGGGTGGGCGCTTATTCAAGGTGGGCGCTTATTCGAGGTTGGGCGCTTATTCAGTTTTCACCATTTTCAGTAAGTAAAAACTTAATTGTGTCATAAAGCAAAGACAGGCCGCACGGACTCCCTATGCGGTTTTTGTGCTTGCGTCGCATTATCAAATCCTTCAAATTGTAGTTTTGCTCTTATAAGCATGTCTTTTAGGTAGTCTGGCAGTTTCACGCAAATTGTTGCTGCAACAGTTGCAGTGGCTACACCCGATTGGCTTACATAACTTTTATAAAGGGCAAATAGGAGCAATGCAAACTCGATCCTAAACCTCAAAAGTTAGAATATAAAAAAGGTCGCAAAACCGTCTTTTCAACGGAAACAGAATTGAGAAAACATCTCTACTGTTTCCCTTAATAAACTTGCAACACTCTCTGTCTTCGAACAACAGCTGAAGAGACTCCGCGTGAAGGCCGAAACCGGCGGTCCTGTAGCCACTGCAACTGTTGCACCAACAATGTGCGTGAAAGCGCCAGACTACCTCAAAGACATGCTTGTAAGAGCAAAACTTCAATTTGAAGGCTTTGATGATGCGACGCAACCACAAAAGCCACATAGGGAGTCTGTGCGGCCTGTCTTTGTCTTTATGTCACTACAATGAAACTAATAATTCCTCTTGGTCCACTTTATTGGGAGCTTAGAAAGTACTTTTTGGGGGTGGGGTGGTAGGGGCGGGCGCTTATTCGAGGCTGGGCGCTTATTAACTTTTTCTACCTTCAGGGTGGGCGCTTATTGGAGGTGGGCGCTTACTCGAGGTTGGGCGCTTAAACGAATAAATACGGAATGTTTCTGTTATTAGGATAATGGCATTATTAGAACCGAAACCTTTACCTTTAGGCTTATTTTGAATTTACTTTGTCAGCTGCAAATAATGCTAAAGCAGATAATACTTTTAATGTTATTTGCAACCTTCCTGTACTGAATCAAAATAAATTCATACACAAATTGAGTGTTCTTGTTCATCCCATGCATTTTTATGTATTTAGAAATAAAAACAAAAAAAAAAAAAGAAGACGAAAAAACATGCTAAAAAGAATAAATATATGACATCTCTGAAGGCTGTTTCCATCACAGCAAAATACCGGGGGAACCATTTACAACGACATTGTAGAAATTGCTGCAATGCTGCAACCTCTTGCCAACAATGTGGAAACTCATCTGCAAAAATCTTTCCATTCATTAGTCAATATGTCCAGAAGGATAGCCGCGCCAGGTAGAAACAATGTTTTAGAGTAACTCCCATACAAAGCCTACCTTTGTGTTGCTGTGAAATTTTAATGCACAACATTTTTGAGAAGAATTGACAGACTTTGATCAGCCATATTTTTAGGCCTATTTTTAGGCTTATTTGGGGGGGATTGGGTTCAGTTTTCTTTTCTAATATTTTATTAATTTTACAATAGACAGTCGGAGAACAGACGCCTTTCCTGGTTTTTGTTTCATACACCGCAAGAAGATGTCATTTTGTGGCAGGTGAAACAAAAGCTGGAAAAGGCATCTCCTCTTGCAGGCTTCTTCCTAACCACTGTGTGCTTGTTTCGTTTCAGTGGTCAGAAAATGTGGTATAAAGCAAACTGACCTTATCCGACAGCCAAAGCTTTCTGACGTTTTGCCTAGATTTGTAACTTGGCTTACAAAACTCACAGAGGAAGTGTCAGCAAAGACAAACACAAAATACTTCCCAGGTACATTGGAAAACAATTAGAACCAAAGCACACAGTCAGCATTATCATTGTTGTAGCAGTTTTTGGTGTGGAGTAGTGGATAAAATGTTAGCATGTACATTGTAAGAATCAGATACAGGTAACATGTGCAGGCATCCCACAAAGATTCTTACCACTGAGTAAAACACTGCAACTCATTATTTTGTGTTAAAATATTTCATTTTCATGTCTATTTAATTTCTAGTACTTCTTGCCCGCAATTGGTTTGCCTATGAGGCCCGGTTCAAACGTCGGACTTTTCATGTATCGAACCTAATGTTGCTATTGAGTACTTGAGAAGTTCGACGTATGAATCAATTAGGATCAGCAAATTTGTATTCGGGTCGACTGTACCGTTCTATCCGACTGGGCTTGTCGGAGAGAACGGCAAAAGATCAGTTTCGATTCATACATGTACGTCGATCTTCTGATGTACTGAATCTAATGCAAAATTACGCTAATGTATTTGCTGATATAAGAGAGTTTGTGATTGGCTAGTGAGCTATCAAAAAGTCAGTCGTGCATGAAATGGCGCCACCGCAAAAAAATCTAGCTAGTTGCTGGAAACATTTCACATGCTTTTTCACCCTCTTATTGATGAATATGCACCTAAAACAAAACGAAACATTTGAAAACAAGGCCAGAAGTTACAGAACTGATCGAAACTGAAGAATTTTAACCGAAGCATTGAAGTACGTTTCCTCAAAACATAGTTACAAAAAACAGTTGTTAGTATTTTATTTATTAAATAGCATCAGCTAGCTGATTCTAAATAAACATCACAGATATCTGCTGACCCATTGAAGAGTGTTTATTTTGTTCTGTTAAGTGTACAACTTGAGAACCCGCTGGTTTCCTCTTGGCGTATGAATCATACTGCCGTATTTAATTATTCGGGTCGACCCAAATAGGTATAAGGTTCGGTGCATGAAAAGTTCCGACGTTTGAAGCGTGCATGACTCTCCTCTTCTTTATCCATTACTCACCACCAAGGTATTTAACCACATCTTCTTTGGGGATACACTGTTCAACTTGCGAGCTGTAAGTTTAAATGAAACAAAGGTATTACTTAACATTAAACAATGGCATGGCTTTTAGAATGTATTAATTAATTAATAACATCAGAATTTTTAAGTATAAACAATATGTTACGTAGTGATTTGAGCTGTACTGTCCAAAATGTGCGAAGCAAATTTGCAACTTTTTTGTTTCATTTTACAGCTGAGGAAACAGGGGAAAATTCCCCTTGATAAAAAGCAGAAGGTTGACATGCCAGAATTGCATACCCTCTACTTTCCCAATGCACAATTTAGAGGTAATTAATGCTTAACCAATAAATAAAATGTTGCTAGTTATTATTGAAAAATCTGTTTAGGTCAAGAGAATTTGTATTATTTTATTAATCTGGTTGCACATCTGAGAGGGAGTGTAAACTGTGAAGACCTGAGTTTGGGAATTGAGGAAACCAAGGCCCTCTCATCTACATGTATATCAATCCCCTTTTGAGCTCCCCTTCCACTTGGGAGAGACAGCAAGACTGCAAAGTTTCAGTTGTTCTTTGTTCTATTTTATAGCCCACAGAGCACTGGTTGATGCAGAGGCAATGAGGGACTTGGTATTTTGAACATAGTCAAAAGATCTTAACGACCCACACGAGAAATTTTTACGCCCTCCACTCGAGCAAAAAACTAAGTACAAGTCCATGAATTAATGAATAAATTAACCAGAATCGAGTGAGTGAGTGATCGCCATTCGACTGCCCACCAAGCTCATGGATGTTACGTCATCCATGAACAAAAATGGCAACAACTAAAAGATTTCATTTCAATGCCGTGATGTCATTTTCAGTTTTAGAACCAAACACATGCAGCACAGAAGAGTAAAACATTCTAACATGAAGACTACAAAAAAATCGTAGCCATCAATATTTCTCTAACGTCATCAACGGGCCATGAAAATTTGGAAGTACTATTGGATTGGCAGTATCCACTGATCGTGATAGGGTCAAGTTTCACTCATGATTGGTCTAGATTGAGCGAAGCCTTACCAGAGTTATTACAATTTCACTTCTCGAGTGAACTGTTCTCTTATAGGCATCCATGATGTAGATATACTTTTTACAAATTGCGTCTTCACTCGTCACATATGGTATTAACAATTGAAATTAAAGATGAACATAACTGTCTTGAATGGCCGTAACAACGGGGTAAAATTATAAAGGCCTGTACAGGCTGGGTTTCAGAAAGTGGCCGTTGGCCGGAATAACGTCATGACTGTGTAAAAGAGGTGACTGTAAAGTGGAGTGTCAACAAATCTCCAGTTAAAACCTAAATTTGTCTTTAATCCTAACGATTCCGCTTTGAAACATGTAAAACTGAAAGAAAAATACAAAATGAATAAATACGAGCTTAAACTTGAATAAACTAAAAGTTTAACAATAATTGAATGCCAAATAAGCAGCAAAACATAGAGAGGAAAACGCGATTATTTACAAAATCTTTACGGCACGCTGGGATAACAACGACTGAATACAAATTTCAAAAAATATAACGCTATATACGGAATTTTGAGCAAAAAGAATAGAGTTGATAAGGTTGCGTAATTAACAATAAGGGATTACATAACACGACGTGAAAAGACTAATCTACATTTAATCTGCACGGAAAAAGTACACAAAAATTAAATAATAAATGCAGAAAGTGGACCGAACGCGGCTGAAAATATTTTTATTAAGTTTAAACTAAGCCAAAGAGAAACAAGGCGACGAAATAGAAAACAATGAACTCTCGTGGGTATAGCAAGGCAACACGGTATATAACAACCTGTTCAGAGCGATTTCACACAGAGACTTATCGGGTTATACAGAAATATATGCCTATACAGCGTCAAAGAGGGTAACTCAATTTTTTTTATATTTTCTATCTTTAAACTGTGTCTTTCAACACTACAATCATTAGCTTGTTTCCAACATTTATCAAACACGTAGTTGAAGCAACTTTTGGGAAACCTGTTGAACTTCTTGTCATTTGTAATAAATGTTATGTGTTCTTATTATTGGTTGTAGGTTGAACATGGGCCACCTCAGCTTTATCTTCGCCTTGTTGTTAATAGTTTCGGTTGCTCCTACTACGTTTGGATACGCCATCAACGCAAACGACGCAAGTGGAGAGGTAAGAAAAGAATTCACTTATGTTACTGTCTTTGATCAAACTTAAAATTGCCATGACAGTCGTTTTAAGCTATGAATCTAATTAAAGCGTATGAAATTTAGCTTTTGAGACTCGAGGTGCCGTTTAGAATCTTAAATTTATGCTGAGATCTAGTCTGCAAACCGGCTCCTGGCAAGGGAACGACCCTTCTCGTCCCGATCACTTCGCTCTCCGAATCCCTCGACCACTCGCTTTGCTCGCCGAATTTTTTTTCGTCCTCGTCGGGAGCTTGTTGGCAGGCTAGCTAAGACCTTGGCATACCTAAACACTCGTGTTTTGCAAAATATTCAGATTGAACTGTTACATTGAAATGCGTTTCACATGCCAAAGGATTTTATTCATATTTTTAACACTTTATAAAAGGTGAAAAACATCTTTGCATGTGTTAGACACTAAAAAATAGCCTCTAAGGACTGGATATTTTTTTTCTTCACATAGGGACTAGACAAACTTCCTGACACCAAGGTAATAACAAATTGTACTGGATAGTTGCTGCTGTGCGTTAGAAAAGAAAATAAAGTAGAAAAATGTATCATAAATATTAAATCGGAAAGAAAGCAATTCAGGTTACAAAAAATGATAAAGGATCATAATGTTGGCATTAGTACTAATGACAACACCAATACTACTACAAATATAAAAATTATAATAATAACAATTATGACCACTTTAGTTTGTGCGTCGTGAACTAATTCAATTGCGTTGTCATCAAAAGGTGAGAGTTAGAACAGACAAGCCAGAAAAAAAGTTAAATTATAGCTTAGAACTTTCCATATTGCAGATTGTTTTAACATTTTGGCTCTTTTCTTTACAAAGCGTGAAATTGAAGCATTGTTAGCAGATGCTGGTTTGACCCACTTTCCTGAAATGGTTCCTAATCGCCAGGTAACAAAATTGCGTTTTTCCGTAAATAAAATGTCTTTTGTTTTTGCAAAATCGAATCGATTATTGCATAACAGCATGTTATTTGATATTGAACCCAACTTCCTACGGCCAAGTTAAAACCGAGCAAGATATGGAAACGAGATTAGCAGGCTCATTTTTATTAATGACTTTGTCTGGTTTTACTTTTTAAATTTCCGAGGCGAACAATGCTACTTCATTTATTTAATTTCCAAAAAAAAAAATTTTACAATATTGAATACATAAATATGGGAACTGATGTATAGAAACCTGTGGCATCCAAATTTCCAGAGCGATATTCGGCTACGATATTCATGTTGCAGTCAAGGCACTTCCAAAGGCTGGTTAGAAAAGAGGAAAGGCAAATTAAATCCAACTGAATGACATGATTGTTTTCCTTCTTGCTACATAGGAACTGTACACACTTTTGAAGCGATCTCATAACAGTGAAGCACAACTCCAAGAGCCAAAGGGACTTAGAAGACCAAAACAGAGAAAAGTCCAAGCGTAAAGGTAAATCTTTACCAATACACCAATTTCTTTATATGAAAATTCGAAATTACGCTATTGTAATAAGCGGACTGACACATGAAAATAGATTGGCTAGAAGATTTGCCGTCACTTGTTTAAATCAGGAAGTGGATTAGACGGACGCTAGCTAATTTGCCTCCAGCAAACCCTCTAAGTCATTGTGTACAGCTGTTCCTCTGGAACACTTAAAGCCTTACCCTATACTAAACCATAAAAGCACTAGGCACTATTTGCAAGTGCCCCCGCCTAACTAATCATCACAGTAATTACACCAGTTATGGCACGCAACTCTACGGTCTCAGAAAACAACGTAACGTTGCGCCACAGAGAAAAGACCAGACACGAGATGTTCAAAATGTCGATAACACTATGCTCCCTATTAATCACCACTTTTCAATCGATAGCGCGTGTTTTTCTTTACTCTTATCCAATGCATAACATTATGTAGACTTACGATCACAAAATGTATTAAATATGCTTCGCCAGATCGGTACCACTTCTGGTAAGGTTTTAACAAAATGTCGGTTGATACAAACTGTGAAAGGTATTATAAAGATCACACTAATTTGCTTATTTAATTTCAGTTGCTGCAGGAACTGTCATTGAAGGTGCTCAGCTTACAGTCGATCTGTTAAAAAACGTCTTAAATATTCTCGCTAACGTGAAACGGAAATGCGCCATTGGCATTGACAACGAAAGTGGACTTCGTTGGCAGCAAGGTTCCTACTACTTTTATTCTGGTACTGCGGATGAAAACTTGCCATACTCTGTAGATAATGGTAAGAAGTGAATCTTGAATTTAGAGGCATCTTAGATCTTCCACAAATATCCGAATATTGTTTTAAACAATTAAAATTCACCCAATATTTAGAGAATATTAAGATGTCATTTGAAATAAGCTAGGGATATTTAGAATTCTTGATAGCTTATTTAGGGTTAACCCTATGTTTTCCTCCCTGTTCCCTTGAAACAAGACACTGCTTTATGCCAGAATCAATCTAGTTCAGTGATTTCTCACTTGTAAAATGCATTCCATATCACTATTAGCGCTGAAGGATCAAATTTCATAAATGGCGGATGCCAATGAAACAACTTTTAGAAATTTGGAAAAAAGTTTGGGATATTTAGAAATGTCAAAAGCCCACCACGAAACTTAAGGCGGGGTACACCCGAAAGCCGTATTTTGGCTGGGTATTATGTTTTTAATGCAAATATCTCGTTTGCGTTTCAAGCAATCAAAAATATCTATGCTCATTTCACATATCTATGTTTTTGGGTCGTTTTGTAAATTTTTTGCTGATTTTTAGGTATATTTGGAGATAAATAGTTTTTTTCAAAGGATTAGCAAAATTTATGGAAATAGGAAATTCGGAAGATTTGGTGTTGTTTTAAAATTAGAGTTTGAAGTTAAAAATAGGTAGATACACTCCAAACAGTTGCCCAATAACCTGAGGTGCCATTGTGCGGTCGTGTAACTGTCTGGTGGTGTTCCAAAACCCTTTTTTTCCCTTTCAAATTCTCTTTAAACTTACCAAAATTTCGCTGAAATTCGGGTGTACCCCCGCCTTAACATTCTCGTCCCCAGAGCCCACGATCCTTCTGGCCTGTGGCAGGAATCGAGAGCTCTGGCCAGACGCGATTTTCTGAGCATCCGCAGAGTATTCGCTTCAAATTCTCAACCAATCAGATTTGCTAGATTTGACAGAAAGTCCATGAATCGCGGACTTTCGGTGTTGAACCAAACCACAGCTCTCGATCCCTGCCACAGGCCAGAAAGATCCTCGGCTCTGGGGACGAGAATGGAAACTTAATTGCAAGTAGCTGCCTAGAAACAATAAACTGCTCATGCGCAGTACCGTCTAAACTTGTTTTAATATTCTGTTCATTCGTAATTCAAACCCGGTGCGCTTTCAGAAGAAAAAGGGCTGATCACTACCTTGAGTTGCCAGAGACTAATTTAAATGTAAAATGAAACTTGGTGATAAGAAAAGAAATATATAAAACACTTATTGAACTTAGTAATTGTAATTAATATCGTCAATTGTCGCTGTCCCACAAATCAATAACCTCACCACTCAAAGTGACGATATTGTACGACAACCGAATACAATAACTGCTAATTGTTTAATTTGTCTATTTCTCTTAATTTTTTCACAGCGCATGCCGTACTTTATGGACCTCGCAAAACGTCTGGACCAGTCGCAACGGGAGCTGTTGGAGTCCTGGCCTACTACATTGCAGACATCGA
>JAHPZR010000969.1:25000-64603 GCA_019787425.1 Platygyra sinensis | reverse complement strand
GCATAGGAAATCATTACAACACATGCATGATATAATTATATATTATTTCTTTAAGATAAACTCAGAGCTATATTATGTTAAATCTGAAAATCAAAAATATAATCCTTATTTACTAAGAGCAATATAATTTCTGTTAAACCTTATACTGTATCAAAGACTAAAATCATGCAAAAGAACATGCATCGATTGAAAATATATGACCTATTCCAGGTGTAACATACAAATGAATCCAGAAACCTGGCCAAATCTCACCAATGATGACAAGTAGTGCTTTCAACAATTTGCTCTCACCTTCTGATACATGTACTTCTGTGTTGATTTTCAACAATTGTACACTATTTGTGTCTAAAGAAGTACAATTTGTGGTCCACAGGGGTGGGAATTTGACTTATAATGGCACACAAGGATGAGGAAATTGACATTTGGAAACCTGAAAATGTCCAATTTCCCCTGGGTTGCCCGAACCCCCCATCCTGGGGCAAACCATTGATAGGTGCATTTAATAGTCGTTTCGATCCGGCCAAGTCTTCAGTATCTTTCGTTACAACGGAGTGTCGCATCAGTTTATTATTTACCATAAAAAGTAGCAATTTTCTTAAGCGAATCAAGATAAATGGAGGATGTATGGAATTGACTTTAGTTTGTATCGAATCGACCTTAGATGTGTATGGAAACGACCGGATACCCGTGAGTGCTTACACAATTTTACACATGGAATTGAAGTAGGAATAGAGACTCACCTCGGACCCGTTGCATGTACTTTATCACACGATCACATTGAGAGGCTTCAGTAATTGCCTGCAGCTTAATTCATACGTTACCGATTAAAAGGCTTTTCGATGAAACGTTTGTCATAGGCCTACACTGTAAAACATGTACATGCACACACAAGACTGAAGAGTTATAGTTCACACGAATGCCGTCGAGTGTTTTCGAACATCTATATTTCAACCGAACCTCCGCTCCATCTCAAAAGTTAAGCAAGAAACGACAGGAAATAAAAACAAAAGTAAAAAACTAACCTGCTGGATCGTTTTTTGTCGTGGTTAGCCCGATATATCAGCAACAATTCGTAAAGAAATGTAAGAGATAAACACTCCAACCGTTAAAACTGTCCGCCGCGCAAACTTTGATCACATGCAATTTGATCACATGTCACGTGTCATTGGAAAGCTTGTGGTCCAGGGTGGGGAAAGTAGCCAGCGACGTATATTTCGACAGCATATCATTTGTCTTCTTCTTTTTTGCTCTAAATTAACTAATAGAATAAAAGTGTACCTAAAGTTGGCTTTTTCTACTGATGGTCTTCTGTTAACTTAAGGATTCTTACAAAGTTAACAAAGTCCAGGGTGGTATGGGTAAGATAAGAAGACCGTACGCTCCATGCGGGCTCAGGAAATGACCTTTGGCTCCCTTTGGACTACTAGACTGTGTTGCATTTGGATGTCACGCTCGCTCATTTGTTTTGAGTTCTTCCCCAAGGCCAGGAAGGAAATCCGAGCAAAATAGAGAGAGCCCGCAGACTACCTGTAGATCGGCGCCGACTTTCGATCCATATGAAGTCTATAAATATTTCCCGCACGTTGTAGAATGAACGAATGAGCAGAGGACGTACTGAAGATTCAGTTTATTTCTTTCCCAAACCAAACTAAACCAAGCTAAACACGTCACGTAAGCTTGGCTTACGGCTGTCGCACTACAGTGGTACAATTAAAAACAGAAAAAGAAAGAGAGATTTACAAGAAAAGCGAGTTATCATTACTCTTTTATCAAAGTTAAAGAACTGCCATGAAGACTGGCAAAAGAAAATTCATAGGCTGGCAGTGGGCTTTTTCTCACTACGCCAGCGGTTATTGTCGACCGCGCATGTGTAGTACCGGCGTCTTCTCGTGGCCCTCGTGTGGTTTTACTCTGCCATCTTGTAAAGGCCTTGTTGTCCTTAGTAAAGTGTTTGTTGTTCGCTATCATCGTGTCGTCTGTCCTTATTACTGGCGTGGTGGCAGCGGTTGGAACTTACCCTCGTCTCGTACGTAGAGACAGCCAGCCCATAACGGATCGCCGACCGATTTCCAAGCGAGGAACTAGCGAAACAGCTTAGTCGATAGCTGTGTCAACAATACACAAGGACTCACAGCTAAGTACACATTTTGCCTTTCCTCTATTCATTTAAGAGCACGAAATGAATCCAAGAGCACCAAAGCAGTGGTCCTTAACAAAACAGGAAACGATAACGTCGTTCGAAGCCTGGAGACAAAATCTTCAGTACATTCTTTCCCTCGACCGCAATTTCGCGGGCTTTCTCGCTGATGGTGTGACATGGTTGAAGAAATCCCCTGGCAGCCCTCGTCGCGGCCTCCAGGACGACCCCGAATCCGTACCTCAAGCTTCCCGTAGAACAGCACAACAAAAGTGTACTCATCTTGAATTAATGCTTGGGCAAATTGCGAACTATTGCCCCGTAATTTCTCGTAACACCATCGTTAAGAACTCAACCTCCATGAGCTCCATCTGGCAAGCGATTCGCCTTCACTTCGGTTTCCAATCAACCGGCGCTCACTTCCTCGACTTCAATAACATCACACTTGCCCCTGCTGAGCGCCCCGAGGATCTCTATCAACGCCTGATGTCCTTTATCGAAGATAATTTATTATTGGCAAACGGAAATATCTCACACCATGGCGAAGTTCCCGGCGCCGACGAGGAAATGTCTCCCACTCTAGAAAATCTTGTCGTACTAACGTGGCTGAGATTAGTCCACCCTGACCTCCCCAGTTTGGTTAAGCAACGCTATGGTACCGAACTCCGGTCCAAGTCTCTTGCATCTCTCAAACCTGAAATTTCTCAAGCATTGGATTCTCTCTTGGAAGAGATCAATAACAACGCCGATGCAAAAATCTTGCGTTCCACGGCATCGAAGCTCAGACAGCCGCCTCCGAGGGGTCCTTACAACCGCTTCCAAAAGACATGTACTAAACCACAAGTCAGGTCTTGCCCCTTTTGTAAGCAGGCTGGACGTAATGACCGTCACTTCTTAAGTCAGTGCACTTACCTACCTGCTGAAGACCGCGCTTTCCTCGCCAAAGCACGCCTCGCAAGTAGCCTCGATGACGAAGATGACCCCACGGATTCTGATTTCTTCTGTCCACCTGAAGTGGAGGACTTTGCTTCTTCTCCCCATTCCTCGGCCAGGGTTGTGTCTCGCCGTGTAAGCACAAAGCAATCACCCCATTTCAATGCTTTCTACCATCACCACTCGCTTAAACTCACCTTGGACACCGGTGCCGAAACCAGCATGATCAAAGCCTCCGTCGCCCATAGCATCGCCGCTCCCATCGTAAAAACATCCCAGCAGGCCCTACAAGCAGATGGAGTTACGCCTCTCGTCGTCGTTGGCGAGACCCACCTTACTCTTTCACGAGCCGGCAATTACCTGACCCTTGATGCCCTTGTAGTAGAAGACTTAGATGTTGATGTTTTAGCTGGAACTCCATTTATGATCACTAATGACATATCCGTTCGCCCAGCAAAGGGACAGGTTCTTATCCAAGGCTCCGAAATACTAGCCTACCATCCCGAGTCAAGTGCTAGTTCCCAGGCTCACGCCGTCCGTCGCACCCAGTCTTATGTGTTACGCTCGTCCACCCCTACAACAGTGGTCCTCCCTGGGGAATATCTTGAGCTGGACCTACCACCTAACATAGATCCTGACTGTACCTTAGCCATAGAAGCCCGTACCGATGCACCATCCAACAAAGGCTCCAAAGTCTCACAACTTTGGCCTCAGCCCCAAATTGTAGAAGCAGTAGCTCATAGAGTTCGTTTAGTCAACGACACTGCTGAGCCAAGGACAGTCCGACGCCATGAACATCTCTGCCAAGCTCGTCACACCACAGCCGCGGTTCCCACGTCACCTGTTGGACCACACCCATCACCTCCCCACCCTGGTGGAAGCAACTTACCCCAGCATGGGTTCTTCTCAGATGCTGTTGAAATTGACCCAGACAACATTCTACCCGACACCATCCGCAACCAGTTCCGCGAAGTGCTCCAGACACACGACGAGGTTTTTAATCCTACCATTGTTGGTTACAACGGCATAGCTGGTCCTGTCCAAGCCTCTGTCAATATGGGACCTGTGCAGCCTCCACAACGCAAAGGCCGCGTTCCTCAATATTCCCGTGACAAGCTAGTTGAGTTACAGCAGAAATTTGATGAGTTGGAACAATGCCAGGTCTTCCGGCGTCCGGAGGACATCGGAGTTACCGTTGAGTACCTCAACCCTTCATTCCTCGTCAAAAAACCCTCTGGTGGCTTTCGTCTCGTTACAGCCTTCACAGACGTGGGACGCTACAGCAAACCACAACCCTCCTTGATGCCTGACGTTGACTCTACTCTCCGCACCATTGCCCCTTGGAAGTACATAATAAAGTCTGACCTCACCCGTGCCTTTTACCAGATACCTCTATCAAAGGCCTCCATGAAATACTGCGGTGTGGCCACTCCATTTCGTGGCACCAGAGTATATACCAGGTCAGCCATGGGAATGCCTGGTTCAGAGACTGCTTTGGAGGAATTAATGTGTCGTGTCCTTGGTGACTTCCTCCAAGAGGGATGCGCTACAAAACTCGCCGACGATCTTTATTGTGGTGGTGACACCCCGCAAGAGCTTATCGCTAACTGGTCTCGTATACTTGACGCCCTTGCCCGGTGTAACCTCCGTCTGTCCGCTACTAAGACTGTCATATGCCCAAAAACAACCACAATATTGGGTTGGATCTGGTCACAAGGCTCCTTATCTGCAAGCCCCCACCGCATTGCTGCTCTCGCAACCTGCTCCCCTCCAGAGTCTGTGAAAGGTATGCGTTCCTTTATCGGCGCCTACAAAGTCCTAAGCCGTGTCCTCCCTCACTGCTCTCAACTTGTGGACCCACTTGAATCATCCTTGGCCAATCTACAATCTCACGACCACGTCCAGTGGGATGACAACCTTCGTCAGAAATTCACCGCCGCGCAAGATGCCCTTAACACCCACAAGTCTATCGTCCTTCCTCGTGCCTCTGACCAGCTTTGGCTTGTGACTGATGGCTCAGTCACCCGACGCGGTCTCGGAGCCACCTTGTACGTTACTCGCCAAGACCGCCTTCTCCTTGCCGGCTTCTTCAGCTCTAAACTACGCAAGCATCAGGTCACATGGTTACCATGTGAGGTTGAAGCGCTGTCTATAGCAGCTGCCGTAAAGCACTTTAGCCCCTTTATAATCCAATCCAAGCACCGTGCCTGCGTTCTGACAGATAGCCAGCCCTGCGTTCAAGCCCTGCAGAAACTTTGCCGAGGTGAATTTTCTGCCAGTCCACGTGTTACCTCCTTTTTGACCACTGTCAGTAGATACCAAGTTAGCCTCCAGCATCTCGCTGGCACTGCCAATTTACCCTCGGACTTTGCCAGTCGCAATGCTCCTGACTGCACTGAACCGAACTGCCAAATTTGCTCTTTCGTGCACGAATCAGAGTCTTCAGTTGTACGTGGCATCTCCACTCAAGAAATCCTTGACAACACCAAGCGCCTACCCTTCACCAGCAGACCCGCTTGGTTCAGTGTTCAAAATGAGTGCCCCGATCTACGGCGCGTCTGTGCTCACTTGAAACAGGGCACCCGCCCTTCCAAGAAACTGACCAACATCAGAGATGTAAAGCGCTACCTTAACGTGACTTCCATTTCCAAGGATGGCCTGCTCGTTGTTCAGCGTCAACAACCCCTCTCCCGTCCTATTGAGTTGATTGTCGTGCCTCGTTCTGTACTTGATGGCCTACTTACTGCTATCCACATCAAGCTTGACCATCCCTCTAAGCATCAACTTCAAATGGTCATACAGCGTCACTTCTTTGCCCTGGATATGAGTGCTGCTATCACTCGAGTATCAGACTCCTGCCACACTTGTGCCTCACTCAAGAAGTTCCCTACCTCCCTTACCAGCCAGTCATCAGAAGATCCACCCGAGGTTGTAGGCGTGTCATTTGCAGCCGATATCATTAGACGCTGTCGCCAATTCATCTTACTTTTGAGAGAATGTACCACCTCTTACACTACATCGTGCCTTGTACCCGACGAGAAGTGTGATACTCTTCGTGATGCCCTCTCCCGATTAGTAGTGGGTCTACATCCCCTCGATGGTCCTCAAGCTGTGATTCGTGTTGACCCTGCACCCGGATTCGTCTCGCTGAAAAACACTAACGCCTTACAACATCTTGGCATCTCTATCGAAGTTGGTCGTGTCAAAAACATCAACAAAAATCCTGTTGCCGAACGAGCCGTGCTGGAACTGGAAGAAGAGCTGTTACGCCAGGAGCCCGGCGGAGGTCCAGTTACTGAACTCAGTCTCGCCCTTGCCACTGCCCGGCTCAACTCGCGACTCCGCAGCCAAGGCCTGTCCTCACGGGAGCTTTGGACACAACGGAACCAGTTCTCCAATGAGCAGATACCTATCAATGACTTGCAACACATTCTGGCGAAACAAGAAGCCCGTCAAGCCAACCATCCTTTCAGCGAAACAGCCAAAGGCGGTTACCGACCACAAGCTCCTGTTCCCCCCTTGCACGTTGGAGACCTGGTTTACGTGAAGTCTGACCGGGACAAGTCACGCGCCCGCAACCGCTATATCATTGTTGGCATCGATGGCGAATGGTGCTTCATTAAGAAGTTCTCTGGCTCACAACTCAGGGCTACATCTTACAAGGTGAAGCTAGCCGAGTGCTACGCTGTACCACACACCCTTCCACCACCATCCTACCATTCTGTTGTCCCTACACTTGACGACGACGAATGTGAGGAGATTGCTGAGCAGCCCCAGCCGTGTCAAGCGCCCTCTGCCCCACCGGACCTGTTACGTCCGCCCAGCCCAGACCCTTCAGCCTCCACCCCGCACCACGCAGAACACCAAGAAGACACCTCCCCCTCTGACACTGATCATATTCCTATCCCTGTTCCATCTGAACCAAGACCCCAGCGGGCCCGTCGACCCCCAGCATACTTACAGGAGTACATTCTTGACTAGTGTTTTAGGTGACAGTTACTTCAGCAATAGTCCGTTTAACTGGGTGCAGTAAAGAACAGTCACTATCTGTTACAACCTTCTTGTTAAGTTTCTTTTACTTTGTACACGTTAGTTTTCTATTTACACAGAAGAAGAAGAAGTTGCGCCAGCGGTTATTGTCGACCGCGCATGTGTAGTACCGGCGTCTTCTCGTGGCCCTCGTGTGGTTTTACTCTGCCATCTTGTAAAGGCCTTGTTGTCCTTAGTAAAGTGTTTGTTGTTCGCTATCATCGTGTCGTCTGTCCTTATTACTGGCGCTAGGAAGAGCGTTTAGTCCTCGCAAACGCAAAAGGGCGGTATGGCGTTGGCCGTGTAGAGAATAAGGCGAAAATAAAGTAATCCCCAATAAAGATATATTTTAACTCCCAAACAATAGCTAAAATAACCCCTGCAAAAGTCCTCCAAAAGCGAGTTAAAGTAATTCCTCAGCCAGAGTTAAACTAACCCCTATAAGATAATTCCCTATAAAGAATTGAAATAACTCCTTCATGAAATGTAACTCCCAGTAGGAGTTAGATTTAACCCTCATTTAGAGTTAAAATAACTCCACAAAGAATAACTCCACTAAGCAGAGTTAGATTAACTCCACGACTAGTAAATAACTCCAACTTTGAGTTAAAATAACTCCTTTTCTAGAGTTATTCTAACTCCTCTAAAATAACTCCACCTTGGGGAGTAAATTTAACTCTGCTCAAGGTGTTATTTTAACTCCTTGAAATTTACTGTGCGTGCGTCTGCTCAGTAATAGATCACAGATGACGTCAAAATGTGGTACAACCTCGTCCCTGGGAACGAGGTTGAATGTGGTACGAACAAAAAAATTAAAGTGGCACAAAAGGCGATTGCCGAGTGTGTAACTGATGTTCTTACCTTGCATTTCGCATTCTCCCAAACTTCCACTCGTGTTTCTGTAACTCGATAGAAAAATAGTACATGTTTTCTATTATTTAATTCGGGAGTTACCAAACAAGAGATCTAATTAACGAGCAGAACAATCATGCATGGTTGTGCACTTGCTAAAATCCTTGAACTGTACCAGTTTCTTATCCGTCCTCTGGGCATTTTGCAGAACTTGAGCCAAGACGGCTCCTTTCTCGTCTCTTAATTGGAGTTGATCACTGGCGTCACATTAAATAGTTGGAACAAGTTTTTAGACCGATTGGAAGACCTACAACTAGATAATTGGGAAAATCAAAATATAGTACTCTTCAACGGCTTACAAGGCGTTGTTCTTGGCGTCACCTCGTCATTAAATTCCATACTGTTATACTAAGAGTTCCACGAAGAAAGGTTGTGAGTAACAGAACTGATTCACTAAGAAGGAAGTGCGATAATACCAGCAAATGGAGAAGAAACCAGGGCGGGTCTATTTCCTCCCTGGGTTGTAAAGGCAAACTCAAGAATCAGCTGGGTATCAGATTGATGCTTTTAGAAAAAAAATAATTGGCTTGTATTGTGCTTCGCTCGATTTTCACCCATTTTCATGATCGTCAAAGAACGGGTAATACTGGCTTTGTGCATGTGTCACAGGTTTTAGTCAATCATAAAGATGCAAAAGACCGCAAATGAAAATGCTGCTAACGAAAATGCAGCATTTTCGTTTGCGGTCCTTTGCATCATCATATTATACTGTCTGGTATTTTGGGGGCCGTAGGTTTTTTTCAGATCCGATGTGCTGCTCATTTTTAACATTGTTTGGCCATGATTCTCCTGCGGGACAATGTCTGTCTGCAGTTTCCTCATCGCGGCAACGACATGATATTCTGGATTTTTCCTATTGTCCCTTGTCACGCGTTTGGCATGCGACATTGGCTAGTCAACAAAGATTAGGATTTGAGTTTCATCTCAGGTCATCACCATCTGCATTTAGTGAGCATATGGATATCAGTCGACCAGCTGATTACTTCATAGCTTGCTATGCACCGTGCTGACGAGACCTGGAAGGTCGAAACAGCTGTCTACGGTTGCAATTCTTGGCTTTCAGTTTGGACTCTATCCAGTCGTTGCCCCGCGAATCTTTTTTGCGTAGTATCAGCCTTGCATCATCGTTTGCTATTTAGACTATTTAGTCAAACTGCTCACTTGTGACCAGCGCTTTTAAAGGTGTTGT
Source organism: Platygyra sinensis (assembly GCA_019787425.1). Classification (NCBI taxonomy): domain Eukaryota; kingdom Metazoa; phylum Cnidaria; class Anthozoa; order Scleractinia; family Merulinidae; genus Platygyra; species Platygyra sinensis. The sequence continues at coordinate 55,403 of JAHPZR010000969.1, read as the reverse complement.
AAAATAAATACTCAGGTAGACTTCCATAGAGAAAGGGTGGGGGTGTTTATCATACGGTTTAGGGGTTAAAAATGCTTTTACTGTTCGTTTTGATGCAACCGAGCAAGTCTCCACCGTCAGCCATGTCAAAACTAGTTCAATGCGGGAGCTTTTATGGTACCTTTTAGGGTATTGAGTTCAACCTCGTTCCCAGGGACTTTTCCCCTGAGAACGAGGTTGCTTGTTTTAGAATTGGTGCCTCTTAGGGGTGAAAAAAATTGGAAGCCACGCTTACCAAATAGGATCTTGGTACCTCTTAGAGGTTCTTTTCAAACTTTCCAACGAACAGCTCGTCCGTTTCTTTTTATGGGAGTCTTCCCCTCTCGGGAATAATATATTCGTACAGTAGTTTACCTCGTCCTCGTAGAAATGAAATCCTTTTGTTTCAATCATGTCGTTGGGACACAGTTTTCCTGTTGCATCGTTGATCTCACAAAAGTGGCTTGACGACATTGAACTAGCTTGATAGTTGTAAGATAAACATCTTGGATGCCTAACACAAAGCGAATGGCAGTCTGAGTGAATACACTTGATGGGTCGAGATTGCGTGACCAGAGAGAACGTGACCTAACAATTTATAACTCATAAGCCAAACTTGTAATAGCTTTTTATTAAATGTCAATATACTATTTTTACTTTCTAGGTTCTACACAAACAGCTTAGGTCAGTATTACAGTCAGGATTGATGACTCAATGTATATGGTAAAGTAACGCAAAGTACAGACCTTGAGCTCAGAGGAAACATTTTTTTTCCGGGTGACCTGCCTGCTAATCTTCCTTCTGTGATTTCTCTTAAATAAGGGGCGGGGCTATGAGCCCCTTCCCCCTAGATTCCCGACTGAAGCCTGCATACGGTTTCACTAACATGAAGCGACTAGAACTACTGTTTTACTCCTCCCTGGATGATATGTTAGTCTATCGCAGGGTTAACCCCAGCATTAAGGTCGTCGATACCCATTTATACACCTGAGAGAAGCACATTTTGAAAGTAAACTGCTTTGCCTAAGAACATCAGGGCTAGAGCCCGGACCTGTCGATCCGCAGTTCCGCACACCACGATTCTACAGCGCTTTCAAGATACTACACTCCATCTTCCCTTCTCTCCCATTCCTAACCTGTCTCTCCCCCCTCTACATCCCTCTCCCCTCACCACTTCCCTTAACTCTCTCGCAGACAAATCTCTTACCTTCTGTGGTAATAAAACTCCTCGCTTTCGAACACGACAATTCTGTTGTGTTTACACCCTCCGCTCTGGTTATTACAAGTAAAATGACAATTGTCGGCGTTGGTTTCATTCTTAATAAGTACATCCTAGGGAAACAATAAGGGCCATAACTCATTCCACAGCTCAGAGATTGATTACAAGCAATAATATCTGGGGTGGGGAAAGAGGTGTTGTCAAAATGAAGGACCTGGTGGAAAGAATATCGGCCAGTGTGGCAATGGTGCTATTTCGACGCCAATCATCCTGTTGTTAAACTCGCGTTCGTCAAAATGTAAGAACACAGTGCAGTCTACATTTACCCTCAGTCTGCAATTTATCTCCTTTCCGCAGTCTGTCTTTTACCCCGACCGCAAATTTTTACAGTTTTACTTACGTGCACTGGACTAGATGGGATTTTGAGACTCTAGACTGAATGGCTGATAGACTGTACTGTGACTGTTAAGAAAATTCGCTTTCTGTTCGATTTTATTAGCCGGGTGTGAGTAAAATCACTCCCTTGAAAGGCTTAGTGCCCAAATTGTGACTGTATAAAAACCTTGTCCAAACAAGACAATGTTTGATCACAAAACAATTTTTAATCGTGTTTGATCGCCGAAGATTTCGTGTTTTGACAAGGGTTGTATAATCGCATCACCTAAAATCTAAGTAGAATGCTATACATACCTTTTTTTTTCTGTCTTTTTAAGTATGTTGTCGGACTGTCGGTCAACCTGTACTGATAAACATATTTTGCCGCTCCCCAACTTTGTTATTCTGTCCATAAATCATTGATCTGGTCGCGACCATGTTGATATTTCGTCACCCTGTGTGCCAAAGACTCCACTTATGCTTTTATACTTGTCATAAATTTTCGTGCCTTATTCATAAGTAATTCAAAATGTAACCAATCAGGCTTTTTGAATAATGATCATTTCTTACAGGTGCGTCACGATGAGATGTAAACAAGGTGAATTTTGGCGAAGCATGCTATTAAAATTAAGAGTATCTGATTGACCATGTTCATATTTCGTCACCCTGGGTGCCAAAGACTCCACTTATGCTTTTAATCCAAAATGCAACCAATCAGGCTTTTTGAATAATGATCATTTCTTACAGGTGCATCAGACGATAAACAAGGTGAATGTTGGCTAAACATGCTATTAAAATTAAGAACAAGCTGTATCTTTCTTTCCTATTTATCATTTGGCCTCAGTGACTAGCTGTCACTGTAAAAGACTCTAAGGAATAAACAGCAATGGTCTTAGTATTATCACTCAATAAGGAAACAACTGCCAAATTAGAGAAGACAAGGTAATTGAAACGCGTTGCCATGTTTTTCTTTTGTCACCTAATAATTACTTCGTGCTAATTGATAAGCAGAAAAGCGTTAATCGATCCAAGAACTAACCACTAAATTCTAGCTGTGAGTGCAAAGATATCAGCGTCTCGCAAGGTGGGGGCAATCTACGATACTAAAAAATGCGTGTGGATTGTTTAATATGTAACCTGCATTTTATTTGCACGGCTTGTAAAGGGTTGACAAACTGTGTATTTTAGGTAGTGTATGCCTGCATTCTAGCACAAAATCTTAAGCAGGTGTTTCTACATATTGTGACGCTTCTATTAGTAAGTTTCCTTAAAAAAAATGTAGACTTGGTTTAGCCAGCAATTCCACATTGCTCAGTCTCGCTTTTTTTTGCTTACAAAAAACTCCTCAAGAAACCATTATTAATGTGAAAGGGTGCCGGACTAAGATGGTAGAAGGTATCTCAGTAGGGTTGAAAACATTAATTATGCCGTCTTTAATCATGGCGAGGTGAAAGAACCGAGAATTATTAGGCCGACATAAACTGGCTGCTTCCCTTATTCGGGCCTAGAAAAATCCATAACTACCTGAGTGGTACGGGAAAGAAAGCTTTTAAATTTGGGCTTCAAAATACGACAAGGTTTTTCTAGTTTAGTCCTTTTCCGTAGCACTTGAATGATGTTGGTCTTTTAATACTATAAACAAACCCAAGCAATGGAGAATTACACTGAGGCGTCGCTCACACTTCAATATGACAAGCGTTTTGGGAAAAATGTTATCTTTTATTATGAAAGCATTATGAAACCCCATAATGACGCCTTTTGAGCATAATAGTGATCGAGACTCTTCGATAAACGAGTATTAACATGAAAATGAGAGTGTAATGTGTAGAACCCTAAGGGTGTAAACATACACTCTGTTTTTTTTTTCTTTTATAAGAACCTTTTTTTATAAGAACGTTGAGGCTTAGATTAACCAAAATTATAAGAACGCATTAAAAACATTCCTCAGGCTGAGAGTCGACTATTTTGCCAATCTTTATATTAAATGACAAACATAAAATAAGGGTAACAAAAAAGCAAATTCACCCAAATACTTAAGGGCATGTCTTGTACTCCATTAACAATGGTTTTCTTATTACATGACACACATCTCGGTTTGCAATAATCAACAGTTCTTATTTATAACTGTTAAGGGAAGGTACGTTTTTAATTGGAGGGGGTGGGCCGGGGCTTCAGAGGGGAGGCGTCATTAGTAATTATTTTACAAATTGGGGAGGGTCAAACCTGTTTTATATGCAACCAAGAGAGGGTCATAGGTTTTTTTGGCAAGGAAAAAATTACTCCATGTCGGTTAGTTGACTTTTATTCGTTAACAAACAGGCAAAGTGTACAGAAACCTAAAACTTGCATATACTAGCAAAGCTACCAGTCAAAATTAATCTAAATTATTTTATACAGGTGTCAAAATATTATGTCAAAAAGCTATCTTGTCCCAACTAACGTAATTGTCTCTCTCGACCTGTGCCCGCTTTCGTCCATATTTTGCGGCGGTAATGTTTGTGCATGTGGTTCTGGTATAAAATCAGTCTCCGGTGATAATTCGTTACTTGAACTACTTGAGAACTCAATGTACTACATCACTTTTCAAGTCAGTTTCCACCTCGGAAAGTGATGAAGTCACGTGCTACAGCACATTTCTAAGCGGGGGCTGCCGAGGTTGTTGACACTCCATTCAGGAATCGTAAAACAACATGCCAATGTGCGCTTTGATCAATGCGACCTTTTCAGCTTTCTTCCCTTTGAAGGTGATCTTGTGATGGGAAAAGTACAAGGATAGCCCGTCCACCCTCAAGGACGACAGCTTATCGGAGTTGTACAGTCCAACCCAGTCAATGTCATTGTACTCCCGGTTCAGCCGTTCCGTTCGCTTCCTTTCAGTCTCCTCTTTCCTCTTCTCCTTGCGCATTTTTATCTGGGCAAGGTGTTCAGCATACTCTGCTACAAGCTTTTCGGGGACAATGTATTTATCTGAGAACTTTCTAATAGCTTCACTACCCCCACTGACTAGTTCACTTTCCTAAAGCAATAGCTTAATCTGAGCTCGAGGCTGGATTAAGTCGTCCGGTTCATGGCCATTGGTGCGGTTTGCACTCCAAGAAAGATAATGGAAGTTTGATAGCTTGCCATAGTCGGGATATGGTCGTAGAGTTGGAAGTGGCATGGAGCGCTGGTAGTCTCATCCTTCTGGCAAAATTTACATAGTTGACCATTTCTCCTTGACACGCGGTTATGTGAGCACCACTTCCGGTCAGTTTTTTTCACTTCCGGTTACTTTTTCTTAGAGGAGATGGGGGGGAGGGTCAGATGCTTTTGTTTAGGTATTTGTGAAGGGCCATGCATAAATCCAATCTGGGAAGAGGGAGGGCCACGACTTTTTTCGCAAAAAATTTCTGAAATACCCCGGCCCACCCCCCCAATTAAAAACGTACCTTCCCTAAAATAATAACTTTCACGTCATCAAAGTTTTCAGGTGATACAAAGTATACCATGTAAATATAAAAACACCTTAAGAACGTTTTCAGCCTCAGATCGGAAGAAAATGTAAGAGCATCGGTTCAGCCTAAGCTCTAAAATTAGATATTGTTATAAAATAGAGTGTAGAGGGGAATTCATGGTGTAGTCAATGATTATGTTTTTGCTCATTTACATACGGCTTTGTGTACAGAAGGAAACTTGTTAGATATGGATTGACTCTGGGCAGCTAAAGAGCTGGTAAAATTTAATACATGGTGATATTTTTAGCTATTTGAGTGTGATATTCAGGGAGATATTGTCTTTAAAAAACTGCAACATTTCTGGGTAGCAAAGCGCTATTGAGTCACACATTCTTTCATGGTAAAATTTCGATTTTTTAAACCCTTGGTCCACAAAATGTATTCAATACATCAGGCTCGTATTCATTGGCAGAGTTAATCTTACTATGAACTTTAAATATTCGGGTTTTTGTATTTGTATTTGAAAGGAGCTACAGGTGTTGCACCCGCTTGCTGAAAGATTGCCGGAACTAACGTCAAAGTTGGAAAGAGTTTAGACTGCTCCCACTTGTTCAACTCCGAGCAAGAGAGCAAGCTTTCAACTGATCCCTCGTTGGGTGAGCGTTGATTAGAAATTGTTCAGGTTCACTTCGTCGATATGACCGGAGATCGCTACTAAGCAAGGGAGCGTTACTACACTGTATCACTTTATAAAGCTAAAGCTTCTCATATGCATCATAAACAGAGAAAGCGCAATTGGTGTTTTTTGTTGTTGTTAACTTCGTAAGTATAATTTCTGTTTTCGTAATATAATTTCTTTAATCGACGCATTCGCTAGCTTGAGAATTTGTTTATTTCGCTACGTGTTTTGTTAAAATCTAGCAAGACTTGCTAGCAATGGTCACCGTGACCCATATTTACTGCTGATAAGCTCGTTTACATCGCTTTATTCTGAGTCACAGGGATGTTTAATTTGAGTCAAATTTGTCAAAATTTCGAAGCAAAAATTTGAAAGCCAATTTACTTTAACGTCATCAACCCATGCTCTGTTCTCTGATTAAGCACGCTGTTTCAGTCAATCAGATCGCACATTATGGAAAACGGCTTTCTCTATTTATTACATAGGCACCAATGAAAAACCAATCTTTCACGAATGATCTTTCACGCGTAAACACGATATCTTCGCACGTGAAAATAACATATTATTATAGTTTATAGTAATTTTTCTTTGACAATTCTCTCCAAGGAGGAAAGTTGCAACGAGGCTAACCCCATGTGAAGCACCAACCTGTGAGACAAGGCCAGACCACAACACTGGGAACTACGTGCCCTTTTTGATAAGTGTGTGGGTTCTTTAACGTCTCCTGCCGACAATGTAACACTAGTACTGAAGATGCAGGAGAGGAGGCCTACGGTTTATAGTCGTTATCCCTTCCCTGAGATGATCGGAGATCGCTATTAATTAAGCAAGCGAGCATTACTACACTGCATGCAAGTGTTGTTTGAGCACTTTTATAAAAACAAAGCTTCTCATCATAAACAGAGACAGTTCAATTGGGATTTTCTGTCGTTGTTACTTCTTAAGTGTAATTTCTGTTATTTTCACACGTGAAAAGATCACCGTTGCTATGGTTACACAATCGCCTAAAATTACTTAGATGTTTTATGGTCAGAACATGAGCGGTTCTTCCTCGGAAATCTTCGTTATCTTCGGAAATGTTCGGAAAATGTTCGGAAACGTTTATCTGACCTTAGGTCAACTTTTGGAGAATCTTCGGACGTCTTTGAAAAGTGTTCGGAAATTCCATACCTACCTGCACTCATCAACCTCGTTCCCAGGGCCTTTTCTCTGGCTTGGGGGCGGGGCGGGAAGTCCCAGGGCCTTTTCTCTGGCTTGGGGGCGGGGCGGGAAAAGGCCCTGGCATCGGCTGGTCACGTGCCCACTTTACACCCTGAAATCCTGGGTGTAATAATTTAACGAGTTTGCATAATCAAAAGAGCCAACATCACGATCGCGAAGAAACTGGCTGTGCTTTTCGACTTGGATCTGCTTTTAAACGTTGAAACTTTGCGTCTTTTTGTTCAGTTAAAGCCACTTCAAGTAATGTTTTGAATATTTACTGAAAGGCCAAGATATTGTTGCCGTTCCGACCGACTGGCTTGGCAAATCTCCGCTGTTTCAGCGTCTACCGGATTTCTTGTCTGTCAAGGCGGTCAATAATATTTTTGTAAAATACACGAATTCTACGGTTCGTGACATTTATACATTTGCCGATTTCTGTTCGGTCACTCGGCCATTTTGTCGCTTCACTCGTGTTTATGAAGGGCACTTCATGCTGTATTCTAAGGAGTAATTTTATGTAGAGCTGAGCCCTTAGATCGTGCTATCGCAAATTTTTAGAGGCCGTCGTAGGTCTGCATGACTTCCGCTGTTATCTACATGTCGCTTCGTCGTGTTTGACACCTCTGTAATTTGCCATGTGTAAAGGCTCATTTCTATTGCAAGATATTTTTTAAGTCTCCAAGTATTTGTTTTTTGAGGGAAAAATATGACGCTTTAGTGAGTTTACCGTGAACATTTTGCTTACTTACTTTCTATATTGTGACGCCGGGCCCGGCGGTAACTAGAACTGTTTGCAAACACAGTACGTGTAGTTTCTTATCACGGATATCATATTTGCCCTCGTGCGGTTTTCTTAAGAGACGCCCTAGCTTTACTTCGAGAAATACGCTTGTCTATAGAAATTCTTATGTTTCTTGCAGCTATGGTCCGGCTTATGTTTCGGCTGGAGCTTGACGTATAGGTTTATTCCTCCTTTGATCGTTCTGGCACCACAGGATCCAAAATGTAGCTATTTAACCGCAAGTCTGTTGATTGTTTGTTCGGCCTAGCTCAAAAAATTTGTCACTGCACGCAACTCAACTTAAAATTACTCCTTAGAAAACAGGATGAAGTGCCCTTCATAAACACGAGTGAAGCGACAAAATGGTCTAGTGACCAAACAGAAAACGGCAAATGCATAAATGCCACGAACCGTAGAATTTGTGTATTTTACAAAATATTATTGTCTGCCTTGACAGGCAAGAAATCCGGTAGACTCTGTAACAGCAGAGATTTGCCAAGCCAGTCGGTCAGAACGGCAACAATGTCTTTGCCTTTCAGTAAATATTCAAAACATTACTTGGTGTGGCTTTAACTGAACAAAAAGACGCAAAGTTCCAACGTTTAAAAGCAGATCCAAGTCGAGAAGCACAGCCAGTTTCTCCGCCAACGTGATGTTGGCACTTTTGATTATGCAAACTCGCTAATTTATTACACCCAGGATTTCAGGGTGTAAAGTGGGCACGTGACCAGCCGATGCCAGGGCCTTTTCCCGCCCCGCCCCCAAGCCAGGGAAAAGGCCCTGGGAACGAGGTTGTGCACTCATGTATTATCCTCTTACTATCTGTCATGGCAATATCGCCATGCTCACGAACCCTGATTGTTTTGAAACTGAAGTAGCTATTATGAATGGACACCTTTAACTGGTTTCAACAATTTCAGTTTATTTTTTTTCCAACCGAGAGTAATGATAAACAGCGACATTAATGCAAGACAGTATTCAAGATCTTAGCATCTCGTCATGAAATGTATCTAGATTTTTAGAAAGTGTTGTCTCTTTGCTTAATATTTGAACAGCAACAGATCTTTCAAAAAAGCAAAATTACATCCTTTGATTATATTATTTTATCTCTAGTAACTGTTAAGATAAACCCTACGAACTACCCCCTGATTGAAATGGTTTACTCAATGTTCAGTTAAAAACTCAACATCAAGAAGCAACGGCGCATGCTCAGTTCATGGCACACAATTGGCTGGAGACGTTTTGGACACATCGCCATAGACATCAGCATCCACGAAATCTTTCCACATCAGATAGTTGCCGACACCATCAGCACAATCTGTGGACATTTTCAAAATTTCATCAGCATTTAGAACTCTGTTCCACATGTTTACATTATAAATCTCGCCATTAAAGCTCTGATCCTGGTCAAAACCACCCCCATAATCATCTTGGTCCTGGCCAAGGATAAAAATTCCGTCGTTGCCAATCTCATGTCCTGCTGACAAACCATCGCCACTATCAAAAAGCTGACCGTCAATGTAAAAGTTCCATGCGCCAGCGCTGTTCTCCCATGTTGTGCAGATGTGATGCCATGCACCATCGTTGGTAGTCGTGTAAAATGTTCTGAGTAAGAAAAATCAAATAAACAAAGTTCAATTGCATTACCTCAGGCAAATTAATATTTGTATATATTATATAAATTCGCAAGAGAATTTGGTTAAACTGCGTGAAAACTTCTCCTAGTTTCCAAACACCTCAAAGTTTGTCAAAAAATACTCCGCTGCGCGTCGTATTTTCAACTTTCTTCTCGGTTTTTGAAAATGTGGTCAGACATGATCTTGCGTGTTTGCAAGATTACATGCAATCTAGACCATGGTATTCAGCAGTTTGTAGTAGCTCTTTCCAACTTCATTCTCCCTAATTCCTCATCGCACTTTATATTAATAACTATACCTTGCATTATGGTCATATCATAAAAGGAATGACAATATTTACTCTTTTTGACCCCCAATAAGAATCTTCAGATTCGAGTAGTCAGTCACTAAAATGTCGTTGTCTTCGTCTGGTGTTGCGTAACTAAAGATTGTGCCGTCATCTGATTGGTCATCGGTTCTCATCCACAGGGAAACAGTGAAAGAGGTCAGCGGTGGCGCGCATTCCAGAAGATCAAATCTGACGTAATCGGTAACAACTTTGTTTGGGTAAGTAAATTCGAAGTCGGCACTGGCACCTGCAAACAATCAACAGAATCATCAATTTATTCTAAGCACTTTAATAAAAACTTAAGCCTTGAGATATCTGCACGTCAAAAATCAATTCAAGTCAAATACACGCAGTAATAACCAGAAGAAACATATAAACAAAAAAAAAAAAACAACAACAACAACAACAACAGACAAGAAAGCCAGAAATGGACAACAGCACAAGTTGCATAGAATACAAGTCTTGAAAGACCGCAGCTGACATACTAATTCTATATCATAATAGTAAAAATGATAACTGTTTTAAATTCCTATTTCTTTAATAATAATAATAATAATAATAATGATGATGATGATGATGATAATAATGAAAATGATACTCATACTGATACTGATAATAACAATGATAATGATAATGATAATGCTATTGCTAGTGCTAGTGCTAATGCCAAGGCTAATGATGATGCTAATGATAATGATAATAATGATAATTATAAAAACAATGACAATAAAAATAACTATAGCAATAGCAACGGCAATAACAATGAGAAAGATTATTACAATGACAATGACAATGATGATGACAATGACAACGATAATGATAATGACACTGACAATGAGAATGATGAAAATGACAGTGACAATGACAATGACAATGACAAGGACAAGGACAAGGACAATGACAACGACAACGACAACGACAACGACAACGACGACAATGATAATGACAATGACAATGACAATGACAATGACAATGACAATGGTAATGATAATGATAATGATAATGACAATGATAATGATAATGATAATGACAATAATAAGAAAATTAAACCAACCTCGCGTGGGACACTGCCTGCCGCATGTTGTATCCTAGATATGAAAAAAATAATAATAACAGTTGTCAGATAGTTTTTATGTTCTAAGAATGCAGTGCTGATCAGGAGCCCGTTTCTCGAAAGACCCGGTAACTTAACAGGCCCGAAATCAGATTTTGAAATCAAAATCTCAAGAAAAATAGGGTGTGTTCTGAACTCTTATAAGGTCAGTTTTGTTTCTTTATCTAATAACTTTACTGTATAATATTCAAAGCTTTTGAAACTCCCATCTGGAATGGAAAACAAAACAGCTTAACGGGCCCGGTAATTACTGGGAACTTCGAGAAACGGGCCCCAGGACTGTTGACCAAATCCAACATAAAAATGTATGTTGGTGTTGAAAAAAAGAGCTAATTACTCAAAATCAGGGATGCGATATTGGGAATCGACAACTTTGATAATGCAACAATAACAATACTTTCTTTATTAAAAAAAAAGAAGACATTTGTACAGTAATAATTTAATAATTGTACAATTTTACAATTCTCATAATTCATGATTGTAACTCTGAATGACTATATAATTCTGAGAAAAATTAAAATCCATCCGCTTTGCGTCTGACTCGAGGTCACATTAAACTGCAATTGTTTTTTAAAACGTCCTTTCCAGCTTTGGCATAGAATTGCTTAAAATTTATCGGCATAGTACCTGGATGGAGTGTTTTAAAGTAAAGCACTCCGGTAGTTTATCAAGTTTTTCATATAGTACTAGCAAAATCCCGGAGTAATGATCTTTTTTCCTATGCCTCTAAGGTGATACTTTCTGCTCTTGTATGTGTTCATCTAAAGAGCAGTGCCAGAGTCATTCCACTAAATACGATCCAAACTGATTCCATCAGATTTATTATTTTACGAGATCAGCACCGTTTTCTAGTGTCGGAAGGCAGGATTTATGGTTCTAGTTTAGAGACCAATTCGCTTAAAAGGATAATACAAGGAAAATAGGTTTTTGGCCTCATGTATTACTAAGTCAAGTAGTTTCATACCACATATTTCCTTTAATATCATTTAAAGTTTTGTATTCGTTTTATCCATATCTACCACTAAGCTTCAGTGGTAGTCCTGTCTTATCGAAATATTGGGCATCAAATTTACCCTTGTTAGTCGTCCGGTCAGCCTTTCAGTTGGTTTTATAGTATTAGCAATAGCAATAGCAATAGCAATAGCAATAGCAATAGCAATAGCAATAGCAATAGCAATAGCAATAGCAATAGCAATAGCAATAGCAATAGCAATAGCAATAGCAATAGCAATAGCGATAGCGATAGCGATAGCGATAGCGATATAGCGATAGCGATCGCGATAGCGAAGGCAATAGCGATAGCGATAGCGATAGTGATAGTGATAGTGACAGTGACAGTAATAGTAATAGTAATAGTAATACTAATAGTAATAGTAATAGTAATAGTAATAGTAATAGTAATAGTAATACTGATAGTGATAGTGATAGTAATAGTAATAGTAATAGTAATAGTAATAGTAATAGTAATAGTAATAGTAATAGTAATAGTAATAGTAATAGTAATAGTAATAGTAATAGTAATAGTAATAGTAATAGTAATAGTAATAGTAATAGTAATAGTAATAGTAATAGTAATAGTAATAGTAATAGTAATAGTAATAGTAATAGTAATAGTAATAGTAATAGTAATAGTAATAGTAATAGTAATAGTAATAGTAATAGTAATAGTAATAGTAATAGTAATAGTAATAGTAATAGTAATAGTAATAGTAATAGTAATAGTAATAGTAATAGTAATAGTAATAGTAATAGTAATAGTAATAGTAATAGTAATAGTAATAGTAATAGTAATAGTAATAGTAATAGTAATAGTAATAGTAATAGTAATAGTAATAGTAATAGTAATAGTAATAGTAATAGTAATAGTAATAGTAATAGTAATAGTAATAGTAATAGTAATAGTAATAGTAATAGTAATAGTAATAGTAATAGTAATAGTAATAGTAACAGCAATTTTGTTATACAGGAACTCGTTAGTTCATTCACCTGGTCCTCGTAGTATCTATATCCTCTTTTGCTCAACATATCTTGAGGACACATTGTTCCTGTAGCGTCGTTGATCTCACAATTGTGTTTTGGCAACATCTTAGCAAATTCATAATTGTAAGATAAGCATCTTGGATGATTGGCACATATTTCATCGCAGTCTGCCAGCGAATCCACTCTGTGAGTCGAGATTACATGTCCATGAAGGGTGGGCCCTCAAAGTTAATAAAAAAAGAAAAATCAAAAGTATGATAAACTACACCTAAATGTAATGTATTGTAGTTGTTCATATATTTATGAACGTCTTAATTCCTAAAAGGAGAGGTTCCCTCCCCTTATAATAGTTAAGTAATCGTTTCTTTTAAATCTTCGTTTTTCCTAGAGGCTCGAGAAATTGGAATTCCACTGTTGATATGACTTTGGTGCTTTGTAGTTTCTTGACACAAAGAACTTCACTCTTTCATGATTCACAGTCGCGTCTTAATCACACAATCTCAGAATATTATTATTTTTTTTAATTTGTTCTCCAAGAGGACTGAATCACGCGAAGGCTCTTTCATTCTAAGCTCCCCTGTCCTCTCCAACCGATGCTTCTTCTAACCAGATTCTTATTCCTTCCTCCTTGAGCTCTCTTTCCACTGTTCTCCTCCGTCTTCCTCTTGCTCTATATCTGGCCTCTTTTTTCCATCGGTGCATGCAGCCCTCCCTCGCTACCTCCCTACTATACTCACAAGCAAAGCTTTACCTGGAATCTCAACAAAGTCTCTTTTCGAACGCGTACGCGGCAGTTGTTTTGCGTTCACAGCCACTATGGTCATCACAAGTAAAATCGCATTTGTCCGTGCTGCAGTCATCATAAATCTGAGTAAATCAACCCTGGGAAAAAAGAAAAAAAAGAAAAAAAGAAAAAAAAAACGTAAGGGTCGCATTGATTGGCTTAGGCCCAGTCCACGCTGCGCGGGAGGAATCTTACATCGAATGTTTCACTCTGAAAATGCAATAAATATTTTCCGTCCACACGTGCACTACGGTGGAGAAATTTGGAAAAACAAAAATACCTGTCATTTTGGATTTGTGTTTGAGGATAACTCGGCCAGGGAAGTCACGTGATAATCGTGGCTACGTACATCGCTTTTAAAATGTTTTTGGCCGTTCACATGCTCTAAAACACAAAGCCTCCGATTTGTAAACCATTTTTTTTTTCGGAAACCGATTAAAAGAAACTGAGAAAATAATATAAAGCCTTGACCAAACGGAGCCGCAAGTTGACGCAAGTTGAAAACTTGGGTCTTGTTGCGATTCTGTTTTGCCAGGCCTTGGGTTCACTTGCGTTGACTTGCGATGATTTGCGCTCTTTTTTGTCGAGATCAAACTCGCACGCAAATCAAAGCAAGCTTTTTACCGTTTGGCCACTTAAACCCAAGTCAACGCAAGTTGAGTGACGCCCAGTAACCCATCATTAGCCAATGAAATATACGATAGTCTTCGTTAAATTTTTTTGTTTTTGCGACTTGCGTGTACTTGCGAGGAAACCTGCGAGTTCGTTTAGCCACCCAACGCAACTCAAGTTTAACTTGCATCCACTTGCGACTACTTGCCTGTCCGTTTGGCCAGGGCTTTATACCTTCTTTACACAGCAGTGAATATAATTATGGATGATCAATGCCTAAATGAAACGAAGTTCCAAAAGAAAACCCTTACGAAACAGACAGTGTGTCGAGGGAGAAATTTTGAGACGAATACCGTACGGAAACTTTATACATTTCAGAGGATATTGAACTTGGTTGAATAGGGCGTAAATTAAATAACGGGTTTACGAATGACCTTTACTCTATCTCCAGTAGTCGTGAGTAAATTTTTTTTACAGGCCTGCAACTGTACTAACCGAAGCACTAAGTTATTATTTTCTTTTTTAAGATAACACTATTTTTATGCGAAAAATAGATGATTCCAGTTGTGCACTGTTCTGAAAGCTAAATAAATTTGGCAATAATCAGGATTTGTTTGTTTGCGTAAATTTTAGCAAAATACGAAATATCCTTCTAGCTAAGAACGAGTGATATTCGCCGGAAAATAATTCCACGTTTAACCATGAAACTCGAAAGTTTGTAAACTAGGCAACACAAGAAGTTTGAAAATGAGGCTATAGTGAAACTTGTGAGTTGTAAAAAAGCGAATTACGGTTTTAGGGCCTGTTTACAAGGAGGGACGCCAGTTACTTTAGTGCACAAGTGCGTTCTAGCACTCACACATTTCCTCTTTTTTTCTTCGTCGTGTTCACAAGGCACCCATGGGGTCCCATGGTTACCCTATCTGCGTGTTTAGGTTACCCTAACAGGAGGCTAATCGAGTTTTCCCTTGTAAACACTCCAGGTAGGGTATTATTATTAAATGTTGTTAGATTGTCACTAACAACATGACATCGCAAGAATTAAGAAAAAATGAAAATATTTGGAACTACTCATTCATATTGTTTTACCATAGGTTGCACGTGCAACTAGATAATATGCCAACATCAAGATCATAGGTTTTTAACGAAAGTGGCTGTTGAGAAAATTCGCCTTCATTTCAGCTGTGCAATATCTATTGGAAGGTGAAATAAAACTCAGTGACACTCCGGCTCTGATTTTACTCAGCTTTCATCATTGAATGACTTCGTGCGCTAAATTCTGAACTCTTACCTTACAATAACGTAGAACCTGGGTAAAATGATATCGTTTTTGCTTCTCGGTGTCTTGTGGAAAGACGTGTTAGTTGTTCAGCAACGTCGTCGTTCTGATGGTCAACTCGTTAACAGCTCAATTATGTTATGCCCCTTGTTTTTCTGCATGCATGAATTTCTGGGCACTCCATGTTAATTTATCAGCATGAAATGACTATTTACTCAGCTTACCGCCGCAAAGACTGCTTGCTCTCAAAAGTTGGGAAATTCGTAATTTCTCTCAGTCGCTCAATATCATTTACATCAGCTTAGCGTAAACAAAATCAGGATAATTTACTCAGCTTTTGCTTGATAGACTGTGTACACACGAATTTTGATCCTCACGCGATTCCTTAATATAGCATCATTACTATAAGAATAGGTTTTAAAAGAATATCGAGGTTTGCTTTTGCGAAACTTTAAGAATATTTTAAGAATAAACCCGAGAGATGTCGAGATCCTGTTAAGAATAATTTTTTCGTTATGTGTGTCTGTTGAAAATTTGTCAATGCAACACAATTATCAGCTTTAAACTATACCGTATAAAATCCTTTCTTTCTCTAAACTGCAAGCCAAAAAGCAACAAAAGCAGAATCACCCGTGTATTCAATGCTCTGATGCCTACAGGCTGGCTCCAAAACTGCTCAAATAACATCCAGACCAATACTTTTGAAAATAGAAATGTCATACGCTGCTCATGTAATAGAAGAATGCTCACAATAATATTTGCAGCCTAAAATCGGCAGAAAAATAAGAATATTCAGCCTAGGTCAGAAAACAGATATTCTCATAGGAAATATAGTGTAGCTTAAAAACACTTTCTGTCTTGAATGACGTATTACGTAATAGCGATCGCCAACGTCATCGAGTTACAGCGCAGAACAAAGGAATTGTATCTGAAATCTTGGCATGATATCCCAAAAGAGTCCATGAATGAAAGCAATAACAAAAAAGTTTAAATGTCTAGCAAAATGAAAGTAAGTAACGACCGTAGATTCATTTAGCTTTCCTTTCATACCAATTGGAATGTATGTATATTTGCGCCTAAGATGCACCTGTAGAAATTAGCCGATGATTATGTTTTGCACTCACGTAGTTGTGGGGAAAATACATATTCATCTCAGCTGCTGGATGTCATTAGCTAAAAGTAAATCGGAGATGCTAGTTTACTCAGCTTTCGCTGGAAAGATTGCATGTACTTAATTATGTGAAAATTGTGAGCTTGTTACCTTATTTTAAGTAAAACCGTACCTGAAGAGAAAATGACTGTAAGGAAAACAGCAAAGACTTGGGTGCTTAAAATATCCTGCTTTATAACCCATCAAATATTTTAGCTCGCGCGCGGTTGGTCTAAAAGCGTAACTTAGTGTTAGTGTTATGGTTAGGGTTAGGGTTAGCCACCAACAGGAGAAACACAAGAAATTACGGACAATGCTGTCCCAGTAACGACAAAAAAGACACAAAGCTCAGGATGGGATTTTTCAACGGTACGTATCCGTTACGTCTCCCCAAAAAGTTGCAAAATTCCAAATATGAACGTCGAGATTTTACGCAATCATAAAGATTACGTAACAACGACAACATTTAATTTACCTTATTGTTACTGAATGGTTTGCTAGTCCTGGGCACCAAATTTTCGACACCGATGGAAGAAACACCAAAAGAACTAAACTTTTTATGATGGATTGACTAATACGTATGGTTCGTCAGTTCCCTCAGTTCTAGTCTTCTCCATTGCATTGTCATGCATTTAGATTTTTACTAATGTAAATATTATTACACTAATATTATCATTACTTTGTGAAATTGTAACTTTTTTTTATGCAATAGGAGTGAAAACGGATAAAAAAACTCAGTTTTTGGCCAGCCACGAAAAACCATCAGATTTCCTCGAGCTTTGCTCTCGGGAAACTGTTTGCTTCTCGGAACAGATAATGTCCACGGACAAATATCCGAGCTTACTATTCAACAAATTGTAACACTATCCAAATATGGTCATGATGCTCTCGATATCTGTCATCCGTAGGTAACAGATATCCGGCGATATACGTAGCTTCGTACGTGGGAAGAAAAAGTGAAGTGAAAAAATGTCGACAGAAAGGTTTAAAAATGTTACGAGCTTGGAAATCAATTTTGCTATCAATTTGTTGAATAATAAAACAATTATCCTGCTCAATCTCGCGGAATATCGTCTGATTTTAGCCGACTCGGCCTACGGCCTCGTCGGCTAAGTTTCAGACGATATTCCGCGCCGAAGTTTCGCAGGATAATTGTTAAATATTTTGGCGCCAAATAGAGGTTAATGCTTATATATAACAACTAGAATTTTGTTTTGCGGCATCGTTTTTCGTTAACATAGCCCGTAAAATATTCACCATGCCAGAATATTCCATTACCCCGAGTGCCAATTAGCCATGAAGCAAACCCGTACTGCTAAAGCTTCGATCACGTGGCTCATCTTCAAATTATTGCTATGTCTGTTGAGTGAGCCGCCTTCGTAAACGTGCCACAAGCCCGCGATGTTTTCCCATGCACGTTTTGCAGAAATGACGCCATCAGGTGTGGTTGACAGCTTTGTTTCATCGCTGTGAGAAAGACTGATATCGAGTTGGAGTCAATAGTGACAGCAAAGGTCCCCTTATACTTATTTAAACCTTTATAATCTTGAAGTAGAAATATTGAATATTCTACTCGACGACTAACTACGTTGACAGCTAAATTATAGTTTTAAATTTATTGGACCCCAATAGGTTCCATAAATTGAAGCGTTCCGGACAAAGTGTAAAAATTTTTAGGAAACTGCAAGTAACTGCTTTAAATTCATTTTGCTTTAATTTTAATGTTAATTATGCGTGAAACTAATATGCACAGATATTAGGTGCATGACCGTGATTTGCATCGTTGTGTTGTTGCGAGAATACGTATTTACCTCACCTGCTGGATGTCATCAGCTGAGTATAAATGAGATGCCAGTTTACCCAGCCTTTGCTGAAAATATTGCGTGCACTAATTAATTTGCGCAAATTGTGGAGCTAATAATTCAACCATAAACCTAGTCCAGTCCATGAACTCTCCTTTCTTCCCGCTCCATATAGGGGCTGAACCCGGGCGGGCGAAAGAAGAGTCCAGGGGTGCTTACCATTTGTCAGAATATACCGGTTGGGACGAGCCTTGAATAAAGGTAAGGTTTTTACACAATCGCCAAACCAACCGAACGAAAGGCGCTTACCATTTGCAATTCGATTTCCCGTCATTGTTTTCGGCTGATGAGAGACTGGAAACTGGAGTTTTGCAAATGGTAAGGAAATTTCCGCTGTTCCGTTCCGAACGGAAAAAGCCGGGAGTACCTCTGAAGGTACTCCACAATTTCCGAATGGAATTTCCGGAAAATTACCTTACCATCTGATTTCAAAGCGAAATTTCCGGATTTTTTAGCCAAATGGTAAGCACCTCAGGATAACTTGCATGCGCATGCTCAGAACGCCGCCATTCCCCCCCCCCCCCCCCAACCCCCCAAATCGGGGGAAAAACCATATTTAGAAGTAGTTTCCAGATTTGGCTTGTGGCGCGATTTTCTGAATGATAATATACTAGCAACAATTTCTGCATTCATCAGTGGAATTTCACCAGTGCCACGCTAAACCATATTCAATTCGTTTTTTATCACAATAACAAAGATAACGAAATAAATCTTCGCCAAGATTTGTTGACAATTGAAAGTGCACGCGCTGCATTATGCAAATGAGCTACTTGTACGCGTCAGACTTTCCTTTCAAAAAGTTTTGCAAAATCGCTCAATATACAGAAATACGTAAAACAAAATGTTTGGGAAAAAGAGTAATGACGCGTACCAGGAGCTGCGCGTACTCGTTGTCGATAAGAATACAAACCACGATAAACCATATTTCGATTTTTACGTTTTTATGTTTTTTTACGACAATATCAACGTCAAAGAAAATGTTTTCTCTCAGAGCGCGAGCTAAAAATGCATTGCGCGACACATTAACGCGCAAGCTGTGCATGCAAGTTATCCTGGACTCTTCTTTCGCCCTGGTTGAGCCCCTATATGGGGCGGGAAGAAAGGAGAGTTCAGAGACTGGACTACGAAAAACGTGAATAGAATCTGACTGTATGGAAAACAGCCAAGACTTGGCCAAACTGGAGTCAATTTTAGAATATCCCGCCAACAACTGGAATAGGCCATTTCCGAGTTCCCTTGTGCCTCAGTTTCAAAGCGCGAGTCTAAGTGCGAAACCATTCTTATGAAAGTGACTACGATTTGAATGAAAATGAAACTGCATGCAGAACTCATTTTCATAACAATGGTTTCACACTTGGCCTCGTTTTGAAACAGGGGCACAAGAGAACTCGGAAATGGCCTATTATACTTTGTCAATCAATCAATCAATCAATCAATCAATCAATCAATCAATCAATCAATCAATCATAAATTGTGCTCAGAAATTTACGGTGGCCGACAACTGTCAATGTAAATTCTCTTTACTCACGGTAAAATCAATTTCGCCACATCAAAATCAATTTCATCAAGGCAAAATCAATTTCGCCACGGCAAAATCAATTTCGTCATGGAAAAATCATTTTCACTCACGGCAAAACACATTTTTTGCCTCCACTACTCATCCGAACAGACATCGTGATTAAATTAGGCGCGTTGCATGGACAGCCAAGCCACCGTGCTCTTCATTCAGTGACAAATATTACAACTATCCAAACACTAAGCGCACCAAAGCCGGGCACGAAAACCCCTAAAAACCAGCAGGCGGCAAAATAAAGGAACGTGTACCGTCGACCAAGGCAGTGGTTCCACCCTTGGGGTTTTAGGGTATCCTTATAAACGTAGTATACCTAAATATACTAGATAACAATGATGTAATAAAATGACAGAGCTAAAAGAATGACGCTTATGCATAACCAAGAAAATGGAATCGAACTTAATAAGTGGGTCACCGTACAAAGCGTTCCTGACTCTTATTTTTTTTGTAAAATGTTGAGTCTTTAAACCCGTGTTGCACGAAAAGTATTCCGTTCATCAGGCTCGTATGCATTGGCAGAGTTAATCTTACAATGAACTTTAAATATCCAGAACTGATTTATTTGTTTTTTTGAATTGCTTGCCGCATCTGAGGCATATTATGTAAACAAGGAATCCCCTCTAGGCACTTTTCCAATGAAAATAACGAAACTAGGAGCTCAAATCTTACTGATGGAAATGCGCCAAATTTCTGAGTTGTATTTGAAAAGAGTTACACGTGTTGCAACTGCTTGCAGCAAGAGTGTCGGAACTAGCGTCAAAGTTGGAAAGATTAGACAGTCACTGCTCCTACTTGCTCTACTCCATGTAGAGGAGCTAGCTTTTAACTGATCACTCGTCGGGTGAGCGATGATTGATGATCCCTGATTGTTTTAAACTGATGTAGCTATTATGAATAGACACCTCTAACTGGTTTCAACAGTACGTTCCAGTTTATTTATTTTTTCCAACTGAGAGTTACGATAATTAAACAGCGAAATTAATGACAGAATATTCAAGATCTTATGACCTTTTCATGAAATGTACCTTTAATATTTTGAACGTGACTATTCAAACTAACTGTTCAAAAGATCCCCCAAAAAGCAAAATTACACCCTTTGATTACAATATTTTCCCTCTAGTATAATCCTTACTAACTACACCCTGAATGAACTCGACATCAAACAGTCACAGCGCATGCTCAGCTCATGGCACACAGTTGGGAGGAGACGCTTTAGACACGTCGCCATAGACATCTGCATCCATGAAATCTCTCCACCTCAGATAGTTGCCGACACCATTCGCACAATTTGTCGACATATGCAAAATTCTGTCAGCCTGTAGAACTTTGTTCCACATGTTTACATTATAAATCTCGCCGTTAAAGCTCTGCACCTGCTCAAAACTATCCCCATGATCATCTTGATCCTGGCCAAGGATAAAAATTCCATAGTTGCCAATCTCATGTCCTGCTGACAAACCATCGCCACTTTCAAAAAGCTGGCCGTCAATGTAAAACTCCCATGCGCCAGCGCTGTTCTCCCATGTTGTGCAGATGTGATGCCACGCACCATCGTTGGTAGTCGTGTAAAGTGTTCTGAGTAATTAAGGAAAATCAAATAAACAAAGTTCTCTAGCATTAACTTCAGCGACTTAATATATTTATATATTATACAAATCCGCTTTGTGACTGCCACGTGTTATATTTTATGCCAGATAATTTGGTGATTCAGAAACTGCGTGAAAGCAGGTGGGGGATGATCCCAGATAAATTGTAATTTGAAGCTCGTCACGGTGTTCTGCATGGCGTATTTTTAGCGAAAGAGAAAGCATTTTTGAAGTCGTGTGGTTTTCGTTAACAAGGGAAGAAAAGGTAAGAAATGATGCATTTTGTTTTCTTATTTCTATCTTGTATAATCTAACCCATTGAATAGTTAAGAACGTTCTATTAGCAGAGTTAAATTTACTATGGAAAAGGCCAATCTTGTGAAAACTTCTAATTGAATGTTTTGTTTTCGTTTTTAAAATCAGTTTACGACGAGTCGCTTCTCTACTAAATGTTAGTTGCTTTCACTTTATGTTTAATGGGCCAAGATATAACTATCAAGAGAAGATATTTTCATTTGGAAATAAAAGTCGAAAAATCAGTAATTGCAATCCAAACTATGAAATTACATTGTTGTTTGCTTGCTCTCCTCATGCTGTTAGTCTTTTCCTACTCAAGTGAATTAAGGATGGGTCTACCTATATTTTAAAGGTGGTGGTCCAATTGAAAATACATTTAAGCTATCGCTTGTAAACTTGTATTGAGTGAAGTATTTTAAAGAAGTTTTGAAATCGTTGGTTTCAAGACCTTTTGCTCTTTGGTCAACGTGACTTTCCACAACCAATTGTTTATAGAAACCTCAGTGAATCCAAATTTATGAGAGTTTGGAGTTGTAATCTTTGACTAATTTTGATTTATGCGAATGGCTATAACCACTAAGTTTAGAGAATTAATCGAGGTTTGATAGATTTATTTCTTTTGTTTCAATTACAACTTATATCCATAGGGGAGGGACTGACACTAGGCAAAGATAATGACAAAGAGTAAAACAAGTGTCCAAACGAGCTCTAATAACTTCTTGAATCCAAAACTCCCCTTACCACTGGGACGAATCAACGTACTAATAGAATACACGCTGCGTTTTGCGCCGATAAGGTGACTTGTCATACCAATAAGGCGACCCGAAGCAAAACGAAGAAGTTAACTTTCAGTTTGGCGGCCATGAAGTTCAGTAATTCTATGCTTAGTGCAACACCAGCCGTCCCCACTCAAACTTTTTTCAGGCTGTGAATCACTACATTTTTGGTCGGAAAAATCCGTTTGCTCTTTCGTGACCAAAAGACTTCGCTTTGTTGCAGTTGATTTCTTTTCTTTCTTTTTTTTTTTCACGTTAAGATGAAATAACCGTGTTAAGACCAAACTCTTACGCAGAAACGATGCGTTTCTGAAATTCCTTTTAAAAAATCCGTTTGAAGCGGGAAACCAACTTAATGCAGGCGTGCTCAGCCAATCAACATCAAGTAATCATGCCCTCTTGATTACCAAAAGTGTCCTCTTGATTAAGAAAAATACCCTCTGCCTCAGCCAATCAGCATTCAGTAATTTTGCCCCACGTGTGATAACAAAGGTAATAACACCATAGCATCTGTTAAAGGCGGGGGTACAATTGAATTTAAGTAACGGTCCATGTAAGAAGGATAGCACACGCGGCAAGTAATGCAGAAAGGTGCTAACTTTTGCACAACTTTGCTATTGTTCTATCATACTTCTGATTGGCTAAATCAGTAAAATCTACTAAAACTTCAGGTAGCTGTGTAATTTATTTGGCCCTTATTGATCAAATATTTTCCTGTCAACAAAATCTATGCTGAGTCTAAATACCACAGTAATCCTATGTGGGGAACATTGAAAAATTGGAAGCAATGATTGTCTTTGTTCACGACTGTTGTGATTGGTTGAAAATTTTTCACAAAAAGGAAACTACCTTTCAAAATAGAGTTTAAATACATTTTATTTCATAAACCTGCTTTCCATCAGTTGATAAATTCTTGGTCTGAAAACACAACCGTTTCAACGTGGGGAAAGCGTATTGCCGCAGAACAATAGAAAATGCTATAGTTCTTATTTGGATCATTATTTAAGTGAAATTTTGGTAAGTTTAAAGAGAGGATAAAAGTGAAAAAAAAGGGTTATGGAACTCCACCAGGCAGTTGCCCGACCGCACAATGGCATCCCAGGTTGTTGGCAACTGTTTGGAATGTATCTATCAATTTTTAACTTCAAGCTCTAATTTTAAAACAACACCAAATCTTTAAAATTTCCATAAATTTTACTAATCCTTTGAGAAAAACTATTTATCTCCAAATATACCTAAAAATCACCAAAAAATTTACAAAACGACCCAAAACATAGATATGTGAAATGAGCATAGAGATTCTTGATTGCTAGAAACGTAAACGAGATATTTGCATTAAAAACATAATACCCAGCCAAAATACGGCTTTCATGTGGACCCCCGCCTTAATTAAGGCAAAAATATTCTAGGATATTAGTCCTAAGATATTATCTGTTTCTCGAAGATCACAGTTTTTAGTACTTCTTTACAATTATTTCTCCCTAATACATCATCGCATTTTATATTAATACTGTTTACTTTAAATAAACGAAATGGTGATATTTACTCTTTGTAACCCCCAATCGGGGATCTTTAACTTGGAGTAGTCGGTCACTAAAATGTCGTTGTCTTCGTCTGGAGTTGGGTAACTAAAGATTGTGCCGTCATCTGATTGGTCGTCGGTTCTCATCCAGAAGCAAACAGTGACAGCGGTCAGCGGTGGCGCACACTCCAGCAGATCAAATCTGACGTAATCGGTAACATTTTTATTTGGTTAAGTAAATTGAAAGTCGGCTCTGGCACTTGCAAACAATCAACAGAATGGTTAATTTATTTCATATAGATAAATAGAAAGTGCCGCCTTGACATATCTGCGAGTCGAAAACACACAAACTTTTTACCAGTTGTTATAAGAACTTAAGCTAAGCTGTATGGTTATGACATAATAATAATAATAATAATAATAATAATAATAATAATAATAATAATAATAATAATAATAATAAAAATAATAATAATGATAATGATACTGATGATGATGATGATGATGATGATAAATAGATGTAAATAGTTTTGTGCTGTTATAATTATCACGCTAAGTTTTATTGAACAATTTCAATGAGATCAATAAGGTTATTATTATTGATCAAAAATAAAAACAATAAAAATGACAATAGCAATGGCAAAAGCAATAGCAACGAAAATGAGAATGACAACGGCAACGATAACGACGACAATGACAATGGCAATGGCAATGGCACTGACAGTGACAATGACAATGATAGTGACAATGATAATAATAAGAAAATTAAACCAACCTCGCGAGGGACACTGCCTGCCGCATTTTGCACCCTAGATATGAAGAAAAATATCAGTCAGAGTTGTCAGATAGTTTTTAAGTCCAACAATGCAGTGTTGATCAGGAATATTGACCAAGTCCAAAAGAGCTAATTACTCAAAACCAGGGACGCAATATTGGGAATCGACAACCTTGATAATGTAACAACAATACTTCCTTTATTTTAAAAATAGGTTTGCTTGCGTGTTCGTGTTTCTAGCGAAAAGTTTAAGAAAAACAGAAATATGTACAGTAATAATATAATAATTTTACAATTCTACACTTCTACAATTGTAATAATTCATAATTCTAATAATTATATAATTCTGATAGAACTTAAGATCCGCCTCGTTTTTGCTTTGCGTTTAAATCGAGGTCACGTTAAATTGCAATAAACCATTTTACAGTTGTCGGCTTAGTGACCTGGCCTCTGTATGGCAGCACGGCTAAAGTTGACCGTGTTTTGATACAGACCTCTTTACTTTCATTGTGCAAATCAGTTTGTTCTTATGCTAGCTAGATGGTATTTACATGAGAAAAGCAGATAGGTCTGCCTCAAAGCAAGGTCACCTCCAGCCTCACTTGCATTCATGGCCAGGAAGGCTAAGCACACAACTGTAAAATGGCTTATTGTTCAATGGCCTAGTGTTTCCGAACTTTGGCATAGAATTGCTTAAATTATCAACATAGTACCTGGATGCAGTGTTTCAAAGTACAGTGCTCCGGCAGCTTATCGAGTTTTTCATATAGTACGAGCAAAATCCCGGAGTAATGATCTTGTTACCTCACTTGTTGTTGGCTCTAAGGTCATACTTTCTGCTCTAGTATGTGACACTGCTTGAGGGCATTGCCGGAGTCATTCCACTAAATGTAACCACGAGCGATTCAAGCTGATTCCATTCAGACCAGCACCGTTTCCATGTGTGGGAAGGTAGGACTTATGGCTCTTGTAGCGAATATTTAATTAGTTTTGTGCATGTGTGTGCATTTTTTCGTTCTCACGTGCGTTAGTTTTCTCTTTTCGGTTACGCATGTGAATTTAGGCTACTTAAAGGGTATGAGTTTTGGTTGACTATACTTGAGTATCCAGCTCTGAAGTTTTTGGATGCCCTTATCGTTTGTTAATCGAACCTTACAGTGATTCGTGACGTGCCAGAAATTTGATTCAGACAAGATTATAGACACCGTTGAAAATCTGTAGACGATTTACTCAGTAGAAAAGGATTTGGAGTCTTAAAGTTCTATAGCGATCGGCTTTAGCTCTGGTTTAGAGACTGATTCGCTTGAAAGGGTAATTTAAAGGAAAAGAGGTTTTTGGCTTCATGTATTACTAAGTCAAGTAGTTTCATGTCACATATTTTCTTAAATATCATTTAAAGTTTTGTAACCGTTTTATTCATATCTACGGCTAAGCTCCAGTGTAGCCCCTGAAGAAGGTTAGTCCTCTCTAACCGAAATATTCGGCATCAAATGTACCCTTTTTTGTCGTCCGGTCAGTCTTTCAATCGGTTTTATAGTTTCATTATCTTCATCTGAACTGAAATCCCTTCCATGCAAAACCTGCGTAGCCAACTTTCCGGTTTTAGAAAAGTTTTTTCCGCATTCTTACAGCAGGCAAATTGAAGCGAGAGCCGGCAAAACAACAATAACAATGGCAATAACTATAACGGTAACGATAACAATAACGATAACGATAAAGATAACGACAACGATAACGATAACGATGAAGATAACGATGACGATAACAATAATAAAAGCAAGGGATTGTAGGGCTAGCTTCCATAGCTTGTTGTTCGCATGTGTTGCAAGTTTTGGTTTGATACCGCTACCATTTCTTTTGAAGGGTTTTCAGCAATTTTGTTACACAGCAACTCGTTTGTTTATTCACCTGGTCCTCGTAGTATCTTTACCCTATTGTGCTGACTTTGAAGAACATATCTTGAGGACACATTGTGCCTGTAGCGTCGTTGATCTCACATTTATGTTTTGCCCTCCATGTTGCAAATTGATAATTGTAAGATAAGCATCTTGGATGATTGACACATATTTCATTGCACTTTGCCAGTGAATCCACTAATTGAGTCGAGATTACATGTACATGAAGGATCGGCCCTTAAAGTTTATAAAAAAGAACAAATCAAAAGTATGATAAACTACACCTAAGGGTAATATACTACAGCGGTTCATATATTTATACATTTTTATTTTCGATTTTGTGAATTTCTTAATTCCTAGAACAAGGTTCCCTCCCCTTAGTCAAGCATTAGATATTTTAAAACGATTTCCGTTTTCCCTAGAGGCTCGAGAAAATGGCATTCCACTGTTGATATCAACTTTGGTGATTTTAAGTTTCTGCACAAAGAGCCTCACTCTTTCATGATTCACAGTCCCATCGCACAGTCTCATCATTATAATTATCACTTTTTTTGTTCTCCAAGAGAGGAATCAGGCTTCTAAGCTCCCCTGTCCTCTCCAGCCGATGCTGCTTCTAACCAGATTCTAATTCCTTCCTCCTTAAGCTCCCTTTCCACAGTTCACCTTCATGTAATAACTATACCCTCACTGTACCCTCTATCTTCCCCTTCCTCAATATCTTGGCTCTCTTTTCCATCGGTGCAGCCCTCCCTCGCTACTTCTCTACACACCCAAATACCTACCACCAATCTCAACAAAGTCCCTTTTCGAACGTGTACGCGGCAGTTGTTTTGCGTTTACAGCCACTATGGTCATCACAAGTAGAATGGCAATTGTCCGTGTTGCAGTCATCATAAATATGAATAAATCAACCCTAGGGGAGAGAAAAAAAAAAAAGATGTAAGGGTCGCGTTGATTGGCGTAGGCCAATTTCTCTTGCTTTAGCCCCCTCCACACTGCTCCGGAGGAATTTTACAACAAATGTTTCACTTTGAAAATGCAATACTATTTTCCGTCCAGACCACAATGAAGAAATTTGGAAAAGCAAAATCACTGATCATTTTGGATTTCTGTTTCAGGATAACTCTATCAGGGAAATCACATGGTTATCGAAATTACATATCGTTTTTGAAGTGCCTTTGGCCGTGCACATGTACTAAAACGCGAAGCCTCCGACTTGAAAATATTATTTTTAGAAAACTGATTAAACTGAGAAGATAACATAATACTTTCTTTCCTTGAATATAATTCTGGATGATAAATGCCTAAATGAACGAAGTTCAAAAAGAAAACCAATACTGCAATAGCTCGAGAAGGAGGAAACAGACAGGGTGTCGAAGGAGAAATTTTGAGACGAAGCGCATGGAAACTTTATCACACATTTAAGAGATTCGGCTCTTAGTTGAAGAGGGCGTAAATAAATAGGGTGTTTACTAAATGATCTTTACTCGATCTCCCGTAGTCGTGAGTGAGAATTTTTCTACAGGCATGCAACTGTATTAAACACGAAGCATTAAGTTAGTATTTTCTTTTTGTGTTTTTATGGGAAAAATAGGTGATTCCAGTTGCACACAGTTCTGAATCTAAATGAAAGTGGCAGATTAGGATTTGTTTGTTCGCGTAAATTTTGTTAAAATACGAAATATCTTTCTGGCTGAGAACGAGTGATATTTCACAGAAAACAATTCCACGTTTAACCATGAAACTCAAAGGTGCATGTATAATGACAGAGGCTATAGTAAATTTGTAACTTAAAACTAGCGAATTTTGGTTTTAGAGCCTGTTTACAAGGAGAGAGGGTTACCCTAGCAGGCAGGTTCTACCACTCACACATTTCCCCCCCTTTTTTTTTTCTTTCGTCGTGTTTACAAGGCAGCCAAGGTTACCCTATCTGCGTGTTTAGGTTACCCTGACATATGGGTGAGTTTGCCCTTGTAAAGACTCCAGGGTTAACTTTCTACTTGTTTCCAGAACCTTTGAGTGTAACCGCGCATTAAGTTGTCCCGTATTGTTACCCTAACTGTAAAATTTTGTTGGTAATCCTGGACTATATTTTTCCCTCCAGCTAGGGTTAACCCTCTTGCTAAGATAACCCTCCCTCCTTGAACGACAATTCCTTAAGCTGGTGTGAGCGAACGTGAGCTCTAGGCAAAAGATCGACAAAAGCACCCAGTGAAAAGGTTCATCGATTCTATTCCATTAAGGACCCTAAATTATTATAATCCTCATTATAATTATTATTATTATTATTATTATTATTATTATTATTATTATTATTATTATTATTATTATTACTATTATTATTATTATTATTATTATTATTATTATTATTATTATTATCGCAAGAATTTAGAAAAAAAAAAGCTTAGCACCACTCTTAATTCATATTGTTTTACCACAGATTGCACGTGCAACTAAACAGAATGCCAACTTAAGTAATCAAGATCCTTTTTAAGGAAAGTGACAGTTGAGAAAACTCGCATTCATTTCAGCTGTAGTCTTTGGGAAGGTGAAATAAAATGATACTCCGGCACTGATTTCACTCAACTTTCATCATTGAAGGACTTCGCACACTAAATTTTGAAGTCTTAATTACCTTACAGTCACGTAGAACCTGGGTAAAATGATTCCGTTTTTGCTTCTGTCTTCAGTGAGGAAAGACGTTCTAGCTGCTCAGTAATTAACGCTGTTTTTCTGAAGGTCTAATCGTTAAAAAAAATTTAAATTATGCTATGCTTCTTGTTTTTCAGCAATTTGTGGGTGAGCCATGTCATTAGTATCAAATGGCTATTTACTCAGCTTAACCTGCAAAGACTGCCGGCTTGCTATCAAAAGTTGGGAAATTCGTAATTCCTCTCAGCTGCTCAATATCAGTTTAAATCAGCTTAGTGTAAATTATATCAGCATAATTTACTCAGCTTTGGCTTGAAAGACTGTGTGCACTCGAATCTTTTGCCTCACGTGAAACTTCAGTAGAACACGATTAGACCCTATCGTTTGTATACGAATGTGTTTTAGAAGGATATCGAGGCTTGCATTTCTACTGCGAAATTTTAAGAATATTTTTAATATAAATTTTAAACCCGAGAGATGCGGAGACTTTGTAAGAATAATATTTTTTGTGTGTGTGTTGAAAATTTATCATTACAGCACAATTATCGGTCTTTAACTATACCGTATAAAACACTTTCTTTCTCTTGTCACGTGCTGGAATATTAATAACCAAGAGATGTCCGAGAACAAAGCATACATAAACCTCCCGAGTACGATATGCAGTTACCAATTTGAACTATCATTTAATTAGTTCTACATTTTTAAATTCACTTAAGTTAAGGATTAAGTTAAGCAGTTCGTTAAGCAGGCTTACAATCCTTCATGGCCATACAAGTATTGACTGTCTTGATCAACTTTGAACTCCAAATTCCACTCAGACCACAATGCTTGGCTTTCTGGGTTCACCGCATTCTTTCCACTCACTGGATAAT
>JAHPZR010000969.1:10000-20000 GCA_019787425.1 Platygyra sinensis | reverse complement strand
ACAAAACAAAACAAAAAAAAAAACAAAATAAAACAAAACAAAAAAAAAACTTACTTTATCATGACCACTCACTCGCTTAAATTACTTACCGCACAGCTATCACCATCCTTAACACTCCAAGAACTACCTCCATTGCTTCCTGGCTCTCCCTTCTACGTCCCCGCTCTTCTTTTCCCTCCAACCGGCTCTTGCTCGCTTCCTACCCCATCTCCCCCACGATCACCTCAATTGCTCCCTCTCTCCACCGCTTTCTCGTCCTCACTCTCTTTTCCTCAATCTATTTCTCCCTCCATCCTATTCTTGCTCGCTTCCTCTTTAAGCTCACATGCCAAGGTTTGTTCTAATTTACCTTCAGTGGCAATAAACGTCCCTCTAATTGAACACGACAGCTGCTTTGTGTTTACAGCGACCACTCTGGTCATCACCAATAAAAAGATCATTGCCCAGGTTGCCCTCATCGTAATGATCTTGGAGTCTAGAAAATCTTCCAAAAATCGAATTCTATGACTTAATTTATTGACTAAGGATTAAGTTTAGAATGACTAAAGTAGCTATTTGTAAGGTTTGTTGCAAATGCCATTTCAAAATAATAACATACCTTTTTCCTTTTCACATTATATTTTATTTAGTCTACGTTGTTGTTGTTGTTGTTGTTTTTTTTTTGAAGAAGGATCTAAGGAAATATCATTCCTGCATTTTAATTCTATTATCCATATTTTAGGTTCGATAACCTCAATTAAGGATTACATCTACTTAAAGGATTATCAGTGCTAAATGAACTTGCTTGCACTCAGGGACTCTTGGCAGAGAACTGACAGATTATTGAAATGCTTCACGCAACCCATGCAGCTTGGCCCTCTATTTTCTCTCGAGTTCGTCGATCGAGATCGTTAGTTTAGCGAAATATTAACACGGTCAGCGGGATACACCTGTTAAAGTGCAAAGGGGTAGGGCTGGGGATGTAGACCTCCATCTTTAGTACTTGCCACTGGAAATGCGGTAACTGTAATACACACACACAAAAATACCACATCAACCGCAAAAATTGGTCGATAATTTGGCTCGATATTTAGCTGTTGAGGACTGAAAAAAGTACTGAAAAAGTACTGCTCCATAGCTACTCGTAAGCTCACCTTACAAACTCAAAAAGCAAAGAAAGTATTTTGATATGCTGGAAAATATAAACAACAAAACTTAAAGAGCACTGTCATGGTATTTTGAACATTTTCTTACAGGCACAAAATTACTTTTAAATCAAAGGACACCTGAAATAATGGTTTGAAAAACACTTCCGAAAGTAGAGCAAACTTCGTTTTAATAAAAGATGCACTTGGTAGTTCTAAACTGACTGCAAACAGACACATGTACATGAGACGTACGCAAACCACGAGATATTGTGATCAGCTTTCGCAAAACTTGAAGGGAGTGAATATCAAACAAACCAAACCAAAAAAAGTTTTAAATTTAAGCTGTTTATAAGAAATAATCATACAGATAAACTCAACTCTCTGTAATAACAAAGATACATTTGTTAGGGTGAAACGAAATAAAAACGATATCATAAGGGCTTAATGACAACATGGTTACCTTTTTGCTTATTGCTCTATATTTTACACTCTGGTACAGACAAGAGCGTGGTAAATCCTTACCTTAGAGCTGATTTGCAAGTGCCTTACTTGTATATGACTTTTAGTAGCTATATTTCTAGGTGCAACCTCAAAAACCCTCAAAATGGCCAACAAAAAGGTAAATCCATCGTATACGTATACCACACTGTAAGTTCTATTACCAAAGCACTCTTCAATCCGACCACCAGCTGCTACTAAGCACCCACAGAAGCTTGTTAACTGAGTGTCTCAAAGTAGCCCATTGTCATTAATGATACAGCTGCAGGTCATGTAATTTTACGGTTAACACGAATTGTCGTGCTTTGGCGTTTTAGTGTTTTTATTTGAAATCCACTCGTACTCCCATCTCTTCACAAACATTTAATATGAGAACATTTTTATTGATTTAATAACATTTTACTTAAGCTGCTATGCACACCTATACTGTGGCAGTTTTTGACCACATTGAATTTGGAAAGGAACTAGTTTGAAAAGCACGGGTATAATCTGGCTTTGAATTCACAGACTTGCTGTGTTTTTAGTGTAATCTTCATAATATCACAAGCACTCGAAAATTGACATCACATTACGTCTCGCACGACAATGGACGAAAGATGTGCATCATTTTGAAGTACCTGTTGTGAATCAGAGTTCTGTCAGACTGGCTTCTATATTTTCCTTTCCTTACAAGTGCTATCTAGCTACGGATTATTTTTGTATTCAATATTAGAAAAATCATTGTTCATAAGAATAACCAGCAAAAAACGAATATTTTTTCATCTCTTCGTAGACTCTACTTTTTTGCTCAGCCGTCCATGTTATAAAGTTGCGTGTAATCGAGGGGACTGCGTCCACGGTGGCTGCACAGTCCTGGAGATATTGTTCTGTGCACGTGATTTCCAGGAATTCACAGATTTTTCTTAGGGTTTCCGTTGGGTTCTTGACAATTTCTATGCTTGGTATATCAATGACCTGGCCTGGAAGAGCTTCTCTGGCTTTGTTGCTTCCTTCGGCCCAGCCGAAATATCTTTGTATATTTCGATCAACTATGGCTGGGGCATCCACCTGGTGATAAAAGAAAATGCATTTTGCTCGACAGACTAAAACTGTTCTGGTCTTATACCAACTATAATTATGGCAAACTACTGTTTAAGGTGCAATGGCCACGTGAATAATGCGCTCGACTCCTGATGAAGGGGCTTGGGTTCGAGCCCTGACCGAAGACGTTGTGTTGTTTTCTTAGGCAAGACACTTCACTCGCACAGTGCCTCTCTTCACCTAGGTCTACAAATCAGTACCGGCGAATTTAATGCTGGTGGTAACCCAGCGATGGTCTAGCACTTCACCGGCCATCAAGAGGGGAGTAAAAATATTCCTAAGCTCCGGCCTGATGGGTCACTTGGCTCATATGCAGGCTTCTTCAATGTCGAACAGTTCTAGAGCAATTCGTCCATTTGTTTTTTCTTCCTTAGAACTTTCAACCAATTTTAAAGATCGCGTATTTGCTAATTTAGAAAACAATAAAACATTGTATACAATTAGAATCAGACCAATAACCAAATTAGTTACCAAGTTTTAATTTTGCGTCTCCCTTCAACTAAATTGAAAAATCTTCCTTCGTCTTCCCTTGTGTCTCTCAATTAGACATAATTAGGCTGCAGATAAATTTGAAAACCTAACGATATATTCAGCCTCCACCCTCATTGGACCCTAGTCAGCCCCCACCATTTTTGATGTCATCGACATTATTGATATTGCACGGTAAAGCGAAATCTTATTGCTTCACTGTAATTTTTGTTCCTGAAAGTATATTTAAGTATCTTTAGTAGTTTAACAGTCATTTCCTTTGTTTCGACATGCTCCGAATAATAGGCAAACTCTCGCATGTAAACAAAATCAAAGGTGTGGCTGACTAGCTCTCTTAAAATAAGAGTACACACCTTATCTGTTACAAGCTACTTGTATTATTTCATATACCACAGATGTTAAATATTTTTCTTATACATCAGACTCACTATGAAAAATCTGATTGGTCGAGAGCATTCAATCAATTCACAATAGCTAGTGAACTTGACATGATAAATGCAATATCTGCTGCAGATATTGCATTTATCATGCCAAGTTCAACGTCTGCCTGGTTACTAAGCCCCTTGGAGTGTTCTCCTCAGAAACAAAATGGCTGAACGCTTCGCTTCTGTTTCTGAGAATGAATTATGTGAAAAATGTATAATAAAACAATTATTGAATTCGGTTTTCGCAAGATATCATGAATTATCAAAACCTCGTGTCTGTGTTATCTGCCTCAGCCTTCGGCTTCGGCAGATAACACGACCTCGGTTTTGATAATTCATGATATCATGCTCAACCTCATCCACTAATTGTTTAATATTTGTACTGAGGAAATATGTATGTTGCTGTTTTTGTTGTCTGTCGTGGTTATAACCTGTGTTCCTTATACCTTCGTTTCGTGTGTTCCATCTCGTTTTTTAATTCCATCTGCCTGAAGTGTCATGGTTGCGATGTTATCGAATGGGTTTCTCACAACATGAATGAATTTCACCTCGGCGCCCGAAGCTTGCTTTAAAACGTGGACAGCGTCTAAAGCATCGTTTTCTCTCATCGCTCTCGCTGTAAAGGCTCCCGACTTGTCGCCGATGACCTATTAACAGTAACAGTCACAAAATTAGAACAACACGCCAAAATCATGAGCTGACGGGGAGTCCACGGCCAATTGAAAACGGTGGAGGGAGCAGATAATTGCAAAAATTTGAACTTTAACCTCAAAGGAACCTAACCGACTGGGAGTGGTTTACATTTGCTCTACTGTAATTCACCTCTTAAAGGTACCATTTTTTAACAGTCAGAAAAATAAGACCCTTATAGTGAGTGCCAACCAGGGAAAGAAAAAACAAACCTAACTCAGCTTTTTAAGTCTGCGTGACCAGTTGATTTGATGGTGTTAATCGATGCTTTCACGTGGTGCTGTTTATTATGCTGTGGTTCTATCTTTCAAGTCTCTGGATAACAGTGTGTGACCATTCAAATGAAAGCTGTTGGATTTCACCGTTTATGTGGTACTGTTTCTTGTACTCTACAAGTTGGTTCCAATTTGAAAGCCCGTAGACAGAACCCTAGTGTGTGACGACCATTTAAATAATAGCAACTGTGCAGTACTTTCAAGTGTTACTGCAGTTTTATTATGCTGCTCTTACGTAGGCCGCATTAACCGCAGGACACTTGGTGTCAGCAACTGTATCTAAACTACATCCTTTAATATACTGGTAGAAACTAAAAAAAAAATCATTTTGAGTTTTGCTAAAACGTCTTACCTCAATATGATGATGATAGCTCCCCTGCCACTGGTGTGGCACAAGATAACCATATTCAGACGTCCTGTTTACGACACTGCCTTTTAGCACACGTGATCTTCGGCCTTTAATTACTGCACGCTCTGAGTCTCTAAACAATGTATCATAAAATTGATAAACTGAAACATTTCTTCTCCTTTTAAGAATTCCTTTCCATTTAGGGAAAGCCATTGACTCATCCGAAACAACCATGTGCGGATGAGCATCCAGCAGTGATCCCAGGAGACTGTGACGGCTGCGTGGATAACCAATGAAAAACAAGATGGTGTGCACGTGACTATAAGCTTTGTACAAGTTGTTCTGGGAGTTTGATTCATCTACAGTAACGAAATAAGAAGGTAAGATTGTTATGAGAAATGTTTAAAAATGTAGACATCACGAAACCAATGCAGTCGAAGTTCCATTGACGGCAACCTCTCCACCAGTGGATGAACCATTCATTCACTCTTATTTTAAAAGCTGGTTTTTACTAAGGAATAAGCAAAGGTAAGCCACATACGCAAACGCAGTCGAGCGTTGCTAAGCAGTGGTGGATTCCGGGGGCCGGTTCCCCCCCCCCCCCACCCCCCGCATATTTTGGGCGAAAAAGAGAAGAAATGGCTGAACGAAGATAAATCGGCTGGGCAAGTAAAATAACACCGGCCCTCTCCTTAGCTCAATATCTGGATCCGCCACTGCTAAGTAACGCCTTTTGTTTGGGATATTTCCTAGCAAAAGGTGCTACTAAGCAATGTTATACTGTTTCTGCGAATGTCGGCATTAACTAGCCTTAACAATAATGGTCTCCCCTTAACATCAGTTACAGCCACTAAAGTGCATCTCAACTGCCCAAAACAATATCTCGATAATGGCCTTTTTATCGACCACTGACGAATAGTGGATACAAAATCCTATGTTTTGTTGCAAACGGTCACAAAACGTTGAAGCTTACCACACGTCGTTGGTCTCTGTTTTTGTTTGGTTTCTGAATTAACAATAAAAGTGATGTACCCCCGAAAAAGGAAAAAAAGGTATCGTATTAAACCCCTTACTCCATAAAGCGGCGGTCACCTCTCTACAACGGAACCCTTTCCTCTGTCCCCAAGGTGACCGTTGTGGTTGGACTAGTACTGCACCTGAAGCTCTTTTTTCTTGAACGTCCATTTCTCGAAGCTCCCGGCCTCGTGCTCAAATCATTATCACGACGTTTTCACCGGAAAATCCTAGACTGCAACCTTTATTTCTCATATTTATCTATACATATACGTAGGCCTAGATTTTGCAAAATTTAAGTCGGCTCTGAACCCCGTTATGAAAATTGCTTTAAACTTTGCAAAATTGTTTATCATATTATGCTTATTAAAATTTAACAGCAACAAAGAAGAATTTGGAGGTGACGTATTTAGAGGTCACTCCTGACTAGCTATAAAGCTCGAGTTATCAGTGAGCTCTATGTTTGCTATGATGACCCATTTTGTCATGAAGCTAAGACTACCACAACTTGTTTACCAGGGGGAAGCCATCACCTGATAAAGATCAGTAGTATTGATCCGCCAAAGTAACTCCTAGAAAGTGCTGGAAACTGATGATAGCCGCCTTAAGTATATATTTGAGCAAACCACGACAAAATGTAAAAACAACTTTTTGAGTCTTGATACATTTCTTGTTTTAAATTTGCGAGGTTCTCGTTATTTTGGAGAGGATGAAGGCGACGGCTGGTATTTTTTTCGTATGTTTTTTTTTTTGTTTTATTATTATTGTTATTATTGGACTTGAACGCTGTCATGCATTTCATGTTTAATCTGAGGGCTAGATAGGAAGAAATAATAATACTATAGGCGATCTCTAAACATATCTACACAATGGCGACATTTATAGATACGATATCAAACCAATGTTTTCTTTACCTGGCATTATCCTCGACGTTGACGTCGTCATGTAAAAGCCTACATTTGTCCATGCGACTAATAGACCTACAACGCCTGACCCAACAACTATACCAATTAACACTCCGCCAAATCTCCTCACTGATCTTGGCCACATCTCGGCTTCTGAAACAAAACGTGAAGAAGAAAAAAAGGAAAAAAAAAATGACACCAAATACTGAATCATGTGGTCTGTAATGCACACAAAACCTTTGGAGCCATGATAGTAAATGGGCTATAAAACAAGACATATAGGCTACCTGATGGATGTGTCAAAAAATCAAATTGATCATTTCAACGGAAGCTTATTTCTTTTGCAAAAGCAAACATGAAGAAACTGAACAAACAAAGAACTGAAATGTATTCATGTTTGTCAATTTAAAAAGTTGCAGCGAAAACAAATGATAAGAAATATGGGAAAAAATTCAATGTGGACTACGCGGAAAAGGTCTATGAGGGATTAGAAATTGAATAAGTTAAAAAATTCTATAGCTTCGCGATTGCCTTGCGGCGAGTTGTTGGCTTTTTGTACAGTGACATGTCAGAAATCAAGTTTTACTCAGACTCAGGAATCGTCTGTTTACATACTAATGAAAGATGATGGTTAAACGATGACGTTTAAACGATTACTTGACCAAGGTAGGGAAAATTGCAGATTTTGGTCTTAAACATGGTAATGATTCTTCTGAGATTACCCTCAACCCCTTCATCAGTAATAGACAGATATTGGTCGTTGTGACGATGTAACTTCTTTAGAACATCTCGGACGAAGAAGAAAAATTGGTCAGTCAGTCGACTACGTGAACAAAGATCAGTTTGAACTTTTCGTAATTATGGTTGTGCTTCACTGCCAGTGTTCAAGAGTGACAAAGGCCAAAAAGCCTGCTGACAGGTTACCTGGAGCTTCGGGTGTTTTTTCGCCTCAAGAGTTAATGTGGGATACTGGTGTCTGTAAGGGTTAATTCTTGCAATTAATTATTGAGAGCTACCCAGTTTAGAGTATGCAACCTAAACCCTAGTTAAATTAACTGCAGAGCCATTTCGCCATCTGCTTCTGTTTGTCATACAATTGGACGAAAAATCCATTTTACATTTCGACATAATAAAACAGCGAACACTTACCTTTCAAGCGAGCGCTTGGTCCAAATGAAATTTGAGTATCTTGGCTTGCTTTTGTTTGTTTTGATGGAAAATGAATATACTTTTGGCTGCGTTTTTAGTAAACCTGACACATAACTATGGAAACTTGGTGGCCCAAAGTGATTACTCAAAATATATCATAGTTACACTTTTAAAAAACGTGCAAGTGTTCAGGATGAAGAATGCTGATCCAATGAGCACTTAATGACTGGCTCGAAGGGAAACAGTAAGTATTGTTTCACCGAGTGTTCCTCTCGGCTTCGCCTCAGGGAACATCGAAACCAGAAATGTCACTATGCTATAATCTGAGAATATTTAAAAGAATATTTTCAGTCTAAAAGTCTTAGAAAAAATAAGAATATTCAGCCTCGGCCGAAAAAAAAAAAAGCTATATATTCTTGGAAAGAAAAAGAGATTAACTGTCTAAGCACAAATACAATGAGGTAACTGAACATGATTTCTCCCACAGTTTGTGCAATATCTTATGGCGTAACTGAAATGGAAAATCTTGATGAATGAAGAAATCTAGTGGATTTCAAAATTAGAAGGTCAATGATTACCATGGCAATTCATGTTCTCCTTTGTAACTGCCGCTCTTTTTTAATCCCTCGTTTTTTTTTTTTATTACTGTGACATCCTTTTTGCTACCGTTTAAGCTTTCTAACGAAATTCAAATTTTTCGTGGTACTTTGGTTAATCATAATCCGTTTTGGAGCAAAGCGCCCGGAAAACTGATCTTGCATGCTGTACGATATATCACAAAACAACATATACAATGGGGAGAAAAAGTCAATTTTTTTTTGACAGAATAGTATTTTGCTAAAATAGACACAGAAAGCTAATTTGCATGCTGGGGTATCGTCGATTTCTTACTTCTGACTGGAAGATCATCCAAACAAATGTAAATTCTGGCGTTCTAATAAGTAAAGTCACTAAGAACGGTCGACTCGATTTAGATTTTCTTCATATTTCTACCACAAATACTATATAACTATTAGATCCTTGCACTGGTCGGGGATATTGTGCTGCGTTCTTGGATCGTTTGCCCGCGCTGGAAATTTGATTATATTCCATTTACAATACAAATCGTAGTTTAGAAAGATTTGTTTAAAAAATTTAGTGTCTGATTGGTTTGAACAGAGTATTAATTACTAGGGCAGTTACACGATTTTTCAGTCTCGCCTGTCGACGCTGCAGTTTTCATTTAAAAGTAGCCCAATGTTAAAATGTTATTTGTAGTTTGCTTATTCGTTAAAATGAAAATTAAAAAATTAAAATGAAGCGAGTACTTTTTAAATCAAGTTAAACAAGAGCTTTATTTTCGTTATAAAACATAGTTAGTTTTTGTTAACATCTGTCAGAGCGTCAGCTAATATAATATGAGAGAGATTGCGAGATTTGCATCAGAAAACGTGCGAACCTCACTGTCTAACAAAGACTCAAAGACTCCATTATTATAATTATTGTTATTATTATTATTATTATTATTATTATTATTATTATTATTATTATTATATTATTATTATATTATTATTATATTAAATGTTGTTAGATTGTTAGTGACAACTTAAAATCGAAGGAATTCAGAAAAAAAGAAAATGTTTGGAACTACTCTTAATTCACATTGTTTTACCATGTGTTGCACATTCAACATTTCCTTTTTTTATGAATTTTACTCAGCTTTCAACATTGAATGACCTCGTGCACTAAATTCTGAACTCTTACCTTACAATCACGAACCTGGACAGTAAATTGGTACCATTTTCATTTTGCGTCTGTCTTGAGGAAAGACGTGTTAGTTGCTCAGAAACGTCGTCGTTCTGACTTTCAACTCGTTAACAACAACTTAATTATGTTTTGCCTCTTGTTTTTCTGCAATTTGTGGGTGCCCCATGTCATTACTATAAAATGACTCAGCTCGCACTGCAAAGCCGACTGCTTGCTCTAAAAAAAAATGGGAAATTCGTAATTCCTCTCATCA
>JAHPZR010000969.1:0-5000 GCA_019787425.1 Platygyra sinensis | reverse complement strand
ATATTCTTAGATTTATATTTTTATCATTAGTTTTATTAGCGCGTCGCGCAGTCTAGTTCTGTGAAGAGACCGACGGTCGCCGAAAGCACACATCTTGTAGTAAGCCGTTATACGGAGTAATTAGTGTCTATCTCTACGGGCCACAGTAGTGCCATATCAATGTACGTTTATTTTCCTCTAAGAATTGTTTTTTCGGTCTATTAATTTCTTTGTCATTTCCATGCAGTGTTGCATATCTTTAGTCATGTGTGTGTGTGTGTGTTTTTTTTTTGTATTGTAGTTTAAATTTCGTTTGACTCAAGATTGAGTGTTTAATAAGTCGTGTGCGCCCGAGAAGTCGCCTTTGGTAGTAACAAAAACTAAATTTCATGTGTATATAGGTGCCGTTAAATTTGCTACCTGCTTCAAGGAGTCCCCTGTAGCCCAGGGGCTATATTTCTGGGCTTCAGATTTGAAGGGCATGGCATTTAGCTTCCCCAGGGGAACTCCCTTTTTACTACATTATTCGTGTTCAACACTACTTATTTGATTTCTTTTTGTGTACAATCATTTTTATCACTCTTCGACCAGGTAGAAGTTTAAGGAAGGACATCAAACCTGGCTGACCAAAAAAGATACCGATCTTGCAATGTCTTTTTTCATTTAACCGCATGTTGTTAACTTGAATTCAATAGGCTTGATAGACCTGCCGAAAGTACTGGTCTTTTGGGCGATCTTTTTTTTTTTTTTTTATAAAGATAGATTTAATAATGGACATAACAAGAAGCTATAACTAATGCAAGGTCTTCCATTTTTTATAGCACATTTTTCACAGCAAGATGAAGCTGTCAGTAAAAACAACATTTCATGAGGATAAAGGTACCGTTCAATTTGCTAACCAATTCAAAGAGTCCCCCAGTGCCCCAGTGGTTACATTTCCGAGCTGCGGTTAGCAAAGGTGTTGTGCTCATCCGCGGGCTGGACTTTTTTTATATATTTGTTTTAAACTCAATTATTTTTTCCTTCAAGAATCTTTTTTTACACTTTTGCACGAATGTAGGTGTTAAAGGAGCTTTTAAGAAAGGACATCAAGCCTGACTGATCGTAAAATATACCCATCTTGTCATGTCTTCTTTCATTTCATTTTATTTGGCTTGCATCCAATAGCCAAAGACCTGCATAGGCACTGGTCTTAATTGGGAAGTCTATTTCCTAAAAAAAATAATTGAATAATTAATATTAGAAAAATGCTTTAAATAGTGCAAGTTCTTACAATTTTTTGGCCAAATTATTCATAGCAAGATAATGCTATCAGTAAAATTAACAATCCATGTGCATATAGGTACTGTTAAATTTTCTAACCTATTCAAGGAGTCCCCATATAGCCCAGTGGTCACATTTCCGAGCTTCGGTTCGGAAGGGCATGGCTTTCAGCCCCCGCAGGGAGACTCCTTTTTTATA
This sequence comes from Platygyra sinensis, assembly GCA_019787425.1. NCBI lineage: Eukaryota > Metazoa > Cnidaria > Anthozoa > Scleractinia > Merulinidae > Platygyra > Platygyra sinensis. The sequence continues at coordinate 3,560 of JAHPZR010000969.1, read as the reverse complement.
TAATTATTTATTTGTGTAGATCCCCTTTTTACGTCTAGTTAAAAGTTAAAGGACCTTTCAACTAGGGAAAAAACAAACCTGACTCAACATTAAATCTCTCTATGTCTTTTTTCACTTAAGCCGCTTTTTATTAATTTGTATCCAACAGGCAAAGACCTGCCAAAGCGCTGGTCTCATTTAGGATGTTCATTTTCTAAGAAACATTAATATCTCTTTTGACAAAAAGAAAAGGTTTGACTAAAGCAAGATCTTCTACTTATTTTTAGAGCACCCTTTTCAAAGCAAGATGACCCTGTCGATGAAAACTACATTTCACGTGCATATAGGTACCGTTAAATTTGCTAACCTATTCAAGGAGTCCCCCTGTAGCCCAGTGGTTACATTTCCGAGTTTCGGTTCGGAAGGTCATAGCATTTAGCCCCTGCCCCTGTTTTCCATATTTCTGTTCAACTTCACTGATATCTTTTTGTAAAATCTTCTTTGCTTTTTTTGTCTTTTAAACTAAGTCAAGTTAATGTTCGAAATCTTTTAACAAAGGACATCAAACCTATTTGCAAAGTATATGTATCTTATCATGTTTTTTTTTTTAATATTTATCTAAGCTCTGTTTTTTAGCTTGTATCTGATAGGCGAAGACCTGTAAAAGAACGGATCTTGACTGAAAGGTTAATTTCTTTGTCCATAGGGAAGACCTAATAATGGATTTCGGAAAAAAAAAAAAAAAAAAAAAAAAAAAAAAAACTCTATAACTTCAGCCAGGTCTTTTAGTTTCCTTTATGCCACAATTTTCAAAGAAAGATAATGCTGTTAATAAAAACTTCATTTCACATGCACATAGGTACATTAAAATTTTCTAACCTATTCAAGGAGTTCCCCTGTATCCCAGTGGTTACATTTCCGAGCTTCGGTTCGGAAGGGCATGGCGTTCAGCCCCCGCAGGGGGACTCTTTTACTCCTTAAAGAGTTTTCTGTGCCAACCTTTTCAAAGCAAGGTGATACTGCTGATAAACACTACATTTTACGTGCATATAGGTACCGTTAAATTTTCTAGCCCATTCAAGGAGTCTCCCTGTAACCCAGTGGTTACATTTCCGTGCTTCCTTCGGAAGGGCATGGCGTTCAGCCCCCGCAAGGGGGACTCCGGCTTTTTGTTCTTTTTTTGTTCGCTCTTTTTCAGCTTGTAGCCAACACCGAAAAACCCGCAGAAATTTTGGGAGGTTCTCTTTTATAAAAAAAAAGATTTAATTATAAACATTAAAAAAAGCTAGACCTTAATTGAAGAGTTTTTTGTGCCAATCTTTTCAAAGCAAGGTGATACTGCTGATAAACACTACATTTTACGTGCATATAGGTACCGTTAAATTTTCAAGCCTATTCAAGGAGTCCCCCTGTAGCCCAGTGGTTACATTTCCGTGCTTCGGTTCGGAAGGGCATGGCGTTCAGCCCCCGCAGGGGGACTCCGGTTTTTTGTTCTTTTTCTGTTCGCTCTTTTTCACCTTGTAGCAAATAACCAAAAACCTGGAGAAATATTAAGAGGTTCTTTTTTATAAAGAAAAGTTTAATAATAGACATTAAAAAAAGCTATACCTTAATTTAAGAGTTTTCTGTGCCAATCTTTTCAAAGCAAGGTGATACTGCTGATAAACACTACATTTTACGTGCATATAAGTACCGTTAAATTTTCTAGCCTATTCAAGGAGTCCCCCTGTAGCCCAGTGGTTACATTTCCGTGCCTAGGTTCGGAAGGGCATGGCGTTCAGCCCCCGCAGGGGGACTCCGGTTTTTTCTTCTTTTTTCTTTCGCTCTTTTTCATCTTGTAGCTAATACCGAAAAACCTGCAGAAATTTGGGGAGGTTCTTTTTTATAAAAAAAGATTTAATTATAGATATTAAAAAAAGCTAGACCTTAATTGAAGAGCTTTTTGTGCCAATCTTTTCAAAGCAAGGTTAAACTGCTGATAAAAACTACATTTTACGTGCATATAGGTAACCTTAAATTTTCAAGCCTAGTCAAGGAGTCCCCCTGTAGCCCAGTGGTTACATTTCCGTGCCTAGGTTCGGAAGGGCATGGCGTTCAGCCCCCGCAGGGGGACTCCGGTTTTTTCTTCTTTTTTTGTTCGCTTTTTTTCAGCTTGTAGCCAATACCTAAAAACCTGCAGAAATTTTGGGAGGTTCTTTTTTATAAAGAAAGATTTAATTACAGACATTAAAAAAGCTAGACCTTAATTGAAGAGTTTTTTGTGCCAATCTTTTCAAAGCAAGGTTAAACTGCAGATAAAAACTACATTTTACGTGCATGTAGGTAACGTTATATTTTCTAGCCTATTTTGTTCTGTTTTTTGTTCGCTTTTTTTCAGCTTGTAGCTAATGACTAAAAACCTGCAGAAATTTTGGGAGGTTCGTTTTTATAAAGAAAGATTTAATTATAGACATTAAAAAAAGCTAGACCTTAATTTAAGAGTTTTTTTTGTGCCAACCTTTTCAAAGCAAGTTTAAACTGCCGATAAAAACTACATTTTACGTGCATATAAGCACTGTTAAATTTTCTAGCCTAGTCAAGGAGTCCCCCTGTAGCCCAGTGGTTACATTTCCGTGCTTCGGTTCGGAAGGGCATGGCGTTTAGCTCCCGCAGGGGGACTCCGGTTTTTTTGTTCTTTTTTTTGTTCGCTCTTTTTCAGCTTGAAGCAAATAACGAAAAACCTGCAGAAATTTTGGGAGGTTCATTTTTATAAAGAAAGATTTAATTACAGACATTAAAAAAGCTAGACCTTAATTGAAGAGTTTTTTGTGCCAATCTTTTCAAAGCAAGGTTAAACTGCAGATAAAAACTACATTTTACGTGCATGTAGGGAACGTTATATTTTCTAGGCTAATTTGTTCTTTTTTTGTTCGCTTTTTTTCAGCTTGTAGCTAATGACTAAAAACCTGCAGGAATTTTGGGAGGTTCATTTTTATAAAGAAAGATTTAATTATAGACATTAAAAAAAGCTAGACCTTAATTTAAGAGTTTTTTTTTGTGCCAACCTTTTCAAAGCAAGTTTAAACTGCCGATAAAAACTACATTTTACGTGCATATAGGCACCGTTAAATTTTCTAGCCTATTCAAGGAGTCCCCCTGTAGCCCAGTGGTTACATTTCCGTGCCTAGGTTCGGAAGGGCATGGCGTTCAGCCCCCGCAGGGGGACTCCGGTTTTTTCTTCTTTGTTTTTTTACGCTCTTTTTGAGCTTGTAGCCAATAACCAAAAACCTGCAGAAATATTAAGAGGTTTTTTTTTATAAAGAAAAGTTTAATAATAGACATTAAAAAAAGCTAGACCTTAATTTAAGAGTTTTTTTGTGCCAACCTTTTCAAAGCAAGTTTAAACTGCCGATAAAAACTACATTTTACGTTCATATAGGCACCGTTAAATTTTCTAGCCTATTGTGTTCTTTTTTGTTCGCTTTTTTTCACCTTGTAGCTAATGACTAAAAACCTGCAGAAATTTTGGGAGGTTCATTTTTTATAAAGAAAGATTTAATTATAGACATTAAAAAAAGCTAGACTTTAATTTAAGAGTTTTT
>JAHPZR010000968.1:0-17500 GCA_019787425.1 Platygyra sinensis | reverse complement strand
CCGTTATAGGAACTTGCCCAACACGACAACCACGGTCAAATTTGGTTGGTAACTCACGAGGAGCCAATATAAGCTTATTACTGTATTCGAGCACTATGTGTATTAACAGTTACATCGCTTTAGTTCTCAGAAACACGATATACGATGCTATATCCTTATTAAGCTGGTTCACTTAGATAATACTAGACTAAACTTGTTTCAATGAAGGCCATGAAGAAACCACTGCACCACAGAATTTTCACGTTTATAACAAGTTTCAAGTTCGCTGTGTATTAATATCTGAAGTGCAAATTAATTTAGATACGGGAAGGTGGAGAGGAGAGAAGATGGATACAGGAATCTTACTGTAAATGGGCTACAGCATTTCACTCGCTTTTACAACAGCAACTGGATGTGAAACTAAAAGTCCTACTGCTCGTTCTAGTGTGATACATCTACACTCTGAAGTTAAGGTTCATCAGTATGCTGAAAATATTTTACATTACGTTTGCGGAGGGCGAATATTTAAGCAATGAATTTTAGATAGATTGCGTCAGTGTTCAGCCTAGATCGCTTTATCAGTATCTTGAAAAAATTTAAAAGATGCTTAAAACTTAGCTAAAAAGGATGAATAACATATCATTCTTGCGAGAGATTAATAATTTTCCTTTCTGGGTAGTTGATTAGAGACTACTGACTTCGTTATTTATAGCTAATAGTGCAAACAGGGAAGAGAATGGACACAATTCACGTCAACGTTCATTTCTTTCAAAATATTTGCCCTCCGCAAACGTAATGTAAAATATTTTCAGCGTACTGATGAAGCTTGTGTGATGTAAATGTATCGCAATACAACGCACGGTGGAAGTTTTCAGATTAGAGAGATATCATACAGTGCTAAAGCAAGCCAAATGTAGTAGGATAATTCAGAGTATAGCATTTTTGCATCCCTCATCCTTCTCAATCTGCGGCTTTCCGTTTATCGTTGCTTTTTAGATAATGAATGAGAACGTATAGTATGTATGTATGTATGTAAATCTTTATTTAAACACGGAAAATCATCAGTTAAGCTTAAGTTAAAAACTAAAACTAATTACAACTGCTTTACATGATTGCCGTGTGGGAATCCGATATATCAGCTACCTTCTTGATATTTCGCTTAAAATGCTCAACGGATGCAGCATTTTTTAAGTTTTTGGGCAAGTTATTCCATAGCATGACCCGCTGTAAGAGAAGCTTCGTTTCAAATAATTGGTGCTTGGTTTGGACAGGGTCAGCCTTCCCTCAGAGTTTCTTAAGTTATAAGCAGAGTGACGCTGAGAGAAAAGACTTTGTAAATATTCCGGAGCAAGGTCATTCATGGTTTTATACATCATTAAGGCTTTTTGTTTCTTTCGGCGAAGAGATAGCCTCTCCCAGCTGAGGGTGGAGAGAAGGTGGTTTGAGCTCGCATCAAAGGGTGATTTAGTAATAACTCTGGCTGCGCGATTCTGTAATTTTTGGAGCTTATCACTCAAGTAACTACTCAAACAGTCCCCAACCTTGTGTTCTTTTATGCTAAGTCCGTTTCGGATCTCGTCGTTTTGTATCCCAGAATGCTGCGCGAGCCCGCACTCGTCGTTGAGTTGCGTAACAGGTGTTACGCCCCGCACACACGTATCCGGAAATTTTTAAATCCGCAACTTTTTCTTTCCGGATATGGTTACCGTCCACACACATCCGGCGAATTCGACAGCGAATCCGCCGGATATTTTTAAATCCGCTCTCCGGAGTGGGGGAAAAAAGCAATCCGAAACGAATCCAACAACGTGTGGACAGGTGAATTCGGATATTTTCGAAGCCGATGGCCTAGCAAAATCGTGTCCAGTCTCTTACCGAAAAAAGAAACCTATATGGCGGCACAACGTGCAGGCCTAGTTTCTCTATGGCGCATGCTCTGAAGACGTTTTATTGCAGAGGAGCCCTGGGTACTAGAGTGAATCTGGATATCATCGAATGCGCGTGGACGGGCAAAATTTGATTTGAATACGCTACGTGTGCAGTGGAGGGGAAAACTTTTGAATCCGGAAAGAAAAATTTGTGGATTCAAAAATATCCGGATACGTGTGGACGGGGCCTTAGAGAACCACGTGCTTTAACTTGTGTCGCACTAATGCGTTTTTAAGAGTAACCGTTTTCGTCTCAACGAAAACGAAGCAAAATATATTTTCGACCACGAAAATATATGCAAGAGATGTTATATATTAGGTGGAATCAGACTTCATTCGCGTGATAAGGTTAATATATGAATCTTATATAGTTCAACTTTCCATTTGTAAGCAAATTTAGGGATTAGCTTATTAAGGACTCGCAGAATACAGAAACGTCGGTTTTTATTTTTTAATTTTGTTTGTAAATGAACAAATGTAGTACAAACAATGTTCATACTACACGTATCCGGTAGTATGAACAAATACGCCATATACCCCCGAATGTCCCCGAATATATCAATTTAAACTGTCCAATGCAAGTGAAAGGCTAAAATATTTCCCCTCGTCCAATGCAAGTATAACTAGCGTATTTCGGTTTTTGAGATAGCTTTTAAAGTTATGCTGGGTCGATTTATCAAGCGCTGAATGTTTGTTGGACAGTATTGCCCAGACATTGTCTCTATTTTAAAAGTTTGGTCTTAGTTGTGTGTTACAAGAAAATGATGAATCATGAAATAACCACACCAGCTTTGCTTAAACAGCTTTTATTCCACTGCTTCAAGTGCATCCATCCATAAAATACTGATCGTTTAGACTAATAACATTCAGTTAGCATTAAGTTAAAGACTACAAACAAAATGATTGTTAACCCCTGACTATTCTATTTTCGTCACTTGATTCGGAGGCAGCAGTGTTGGGTACATGGACTTCTACGAAATAAACAACATATTACCATTATTTACCAGAGTAAATCACTCACCTTTGTGGCATTAAATTAAAATTTGGTTGATTTTAATTAAGTTTGTGAATTTCCCCCAAAAGCGTGGTAGTGATAGCTATTTTCCGATGTTTGAAACCAACAAAATGCATACAAGTAAACCAAAAACAAAATAGTGCCTCTAGCTACTAAAAACGAGTCAGAAACAAACAAACTGACTGCTAGAATTTGTCATAGTATTTCACTGAACTCAGAGCAAGATGTTGCCATGGAAACTATATTTTGAATGGCACGTTTTTCCAAATTAAAATTTTTGTTAACAAAATTTACCTTCCTTGAAATTCTTTTTCTGTATTTAGGACATTTTTTTCTCATTGTTTGATTTTGATTGGCTTGAGTCATTTTCTGGAGCGTTTTGAAAAATCATCATCGAATTGACGTGGTGGCTGTTTGGATATCAAACATTTTAGGCGTATGGTATGCCTTCTAAGTTTCAGTAGCATTGTTTGTATGTTTTTAAGTTACAAAGAAAGCTGATTCTGCTTTCTTTCTCCTTTCTCGATCGTATCCCAGACTGGCTAGGGTTAATATAATACCTGAGCTGAGATTTGTGAATAAAGGCACAAATTAGATGCTCCTCTTAACAGAAAAATCATGATTCTCGTCGAAAGAATTTTGTTCTTGTCAGTATACTACATGGTGCTTACTCATTCATAACAGCAGCATTTGTCTGTCCCGAGCTGACATCTAAAATATGGTGAACAATCCACCGGCATATCTGCTGGACATGGATCTTGGTAATAGAAACACGCTCCATATGGTTGGTCGCACATTGGGAGATCTGTGAAAGAGAATTTGTTAATACAAAAAACAATAATATCTAGTGAAGATATGGCTATTGCACCCTGTTGCGTTTCCAAAAAAAGGTTAATAATCAAGTGGCTCAGCAAAAATTAACGTGATTTGCAGCCATAACCACTTTCTGTTTTCTAGACTTAAAAATGTCGAATAATATAATTGGCTTACTCGCAGTATAGATGCCTTCTTAATTGTGCTCAGTTGAAACTGTGCATAAAATCAAATGCTCCGAGTAGTTGACTATGTTTTTTTTCGTTAGCGGCATTCTTCACAAAGATGTGCTGTACTTTATTTACTGAGTACTGAGTAGATACTGTGCTTACCTGCCAATGCGACGTACGCACCCATCCCCCTAAGATAATCAGCAATAGGCACAGATGAAACTTAACAGCAGCCATGTTGGAACTGCAAAAGACAAGTAAGTAGCGCAGTTTTGCCAGTAATTACCAGAGAAGGAAATACCGGGAGAAGACTACCATGTGTCGCCTCGCTAGCTCAGGGGTGTAAATAACGGATTTTTCTCTCGCTTAAAGAAATTTAGGACGAAGCGTCGCTATTTCTTTTATCAAGGTATATTTTAGGGTTGCACTCGAAAAAAGATAAAAATCACTGTCTGACCGTTTTAATCAGGTCTCTTTTAGGGGCAAATAAACCTCGAACTATGCCCAGATTAGTCTCTTTTAGGGTTTAATTCAAATTTTCCGACGAAAATCATCAACTTTTTCACATGGGACACCTTCTCGGAAAGAAGTATTCATAGCCAACGTACACTGGCTCTGGATGATCAGAAATTCAGCTACATCAAATTGCTCATGCTAAATTAAAGTACGGTGTAACGTAACCAGTCTGCGCGCACAACTACATTAAAAGGTGTCTGGAGTATTCTTCAATATTTCGATAGCACTTTTTTCAATTATGCGGACCGTGTATGAACGTTACCATTCATCGGCCTAGAGTCTTACCACAACAAAATAAATATCCAAGAGTGAAATATATTGACATTCAAAAACTTTTCGTAGAGCAAGCTTTGACGGAGATATCGAGTCTCATGTAGCCATATAAAATATTTTAATCATGGCGGCCTTACTGTTCTACGAAAAATAAAGGAAGGACTGTCAAAAAAACACTATTTCTTGCAAATTGCCTGGCGTGAGCATGGAATCAAAGGCAAATATCATGGCAACACCTAGCTGCTAACAAGGTAAAATCTGCGAACAGCAAAACTTACAGAACTGGAGTCTTCTCTTTTGATGTCAGTCTTCCGCGATAGGCGAAACCTTCCTAACAGGATAGCTCTCTGTAAAGAACTGAGCGTTATCTGTGACTTTTCCTCCTTCTAAGGAAAAATAAGTTTGAAATTGACAGCTGTCAATTTAAAAAAAATTCATTTGAAGCACGTGCTACAACCGCTAGCACCTGTCTGCATCTGTAAAGCTTGGAAACGGCGCATGCCCAGCTACATTTCTCTGGGGGTGGGCCTTAAAATATTTATTTATGAAAAATTTTGCCGATCGAGAAAACTGGAAATTCGTCATAATAACAGAAATTTTAACAAGCGTAAGACCAACCAGAAATAGTGTCCAGACTAACAAACGTTTCTTCATTCTAAAAGTCAAGTTTAAGGTTAATGTTGAGTACTAAAGTTCCGATCAAAGACCAAGATTTGAAACAAAAGAAGACAAACGTCTACCCAGTGGGATCGACTAGGCAAATTTTTCATGTGTTACCAAGGGAATTATTTTTCTATGCAGAAACTCTCTTGATTATGTTGGAGGACTCTGTACTCCTTAATCTTCCATACTGAGGCCAACTAAACATTGATTTGTATTTTCTTAGGCCCCGACCACTCAAATCCGTTTCCGAAGAGAAACGCATACTTTTTGATGCGTTTTTACCAATCGTCCAAACTAAAACGACCGAAAACGAGCAAAGCGTCCATTGACATCTCCAGGAAACAAACCTCCTTTGAAGCAATTATTGCAATAATTTCCAGAAAACATTCAATATTATTTGCATGGAATCTATCACTGAGCGACGCAGGTTTTCGAAATTTATTTTACTTTTAAAGTCCAGTAGTTTTGTTGATTTTCATGACGTACAAATATTTTGAAAACTAGTTCACTTTCACACCAAAAGGATCTGTTACAGGTTCGAATGTTTTTAGTGGTCGGAGAAGTTTGTAGTCTAATCAGAACTCAGGGATTCCGGAAACACAACAGGGAAATTTGCAGGAGATAATAGTGTTTTTTTTGACAGTCCTTCCTTTATTTTTCGGTAGAACAAGTAAGGCCCGCCATGATCTAAAATATTTTATATGGCCTACATGAGGACTCGGTATCTCCGTCAAAGTCTTGCTCTACGAACGAAAGTTTTTTGAATGTCAATATATTTCACTCTTCGGATATTTATTTTGTTGTGGTAAGACTCTAGGACCGTATGAATGGTAAACGTCATACCACCGGTCCGGCCATAATTGAAAAAAAAGTGTGCCTATCGAAAATATTGAAGAATACTCCAGACACCTTTTAATGTAGTTCGTTGCGCGCAGACTGGTTACTGTTACAACTACCGGTACTTTAATTTTAGCATGGAGCAATTTGCGATGTAGCTGACATTTCTGATCATCCGAGAGCCCAGTTGTACGTTGGCTATGAATACTTCTTTCCGAGAAGGTGTCCCATGTGAAAAAGTTGATGATTTTCGTCGGAAAATTTGAATTAAACCCTAAAAGAGACTAATCTGGGCATAGTTCGAGGTTTATTTGCCCCTAAAAGAGACCTGATTAAAACGGTCAGACGTGATTTTTATCTTTTTTTCGAGTGCAAACCCTAAATATACCTTGATAAAAGAAATAGCGACGCTTCGTCCTAAATTTCTTTAAGCGAGAGAAAAATCCGTTATTTACACCCCTGAGCTAGCGAGGCGACACATGGTAGTCTTCTCGGCCGGTATTTCCTTCTCTGGTAATACTACTGGCAAAAAACTGCGCTAACTTACTTGGTCTTTTGCAGTTCCAACATGGCTGCAGTTGAAACTGTGCATAAAATCAAATGCTCCGAGTAGTTGACTATGTTTTTTTTCGTTAGCGGCATTCTTCACAAAGATGTGCTGTACTTTATTTACTTAGTACTGAGTAGATACTGTGCTTACCTGCCAATGCGACGTACGCACCCATCCCAACCAAGAAAATCAGCAATAGGCACAGATGAAACTTAACAGCAGCCATGTTGGAACTGCAAAAGACAAGTAAGTAGCGCAGTTTTGTCAGTAATTACCAGAGAAGGAAATACCGGGAGAAGACTACCATGTGTCGCCTCGCTAGCTCAGGGGTGTAAATCACGGATTTTTCTCTCGCTTAAAGAAATTCAGGACGAAGCGTCGCTATTTCTTTTATCAAGGTGTATTTTAGGGTTGCACTCGAAAAAAGATAGAAATCACTGTCTGATCGTTTTAATCAGGTCTCTTTTAGCGGCAAATAAACCTCGAACTATGCCCGGATTAGTTTCTTTTAGGGTTTAATTCAAATTTTCCGACGAAAATCATCAACTTTTTCCCATGGGAGACCTTCTCGGAAAGAAGTATTCATAGCCAACGTATACTGGCTCTGGATGATCAGAAATTCAGCTACATCAAATTGCTCATGCTAAATTAAAGTACGGTGTAACGTAACCAGTTTGCGCGCACAACTACATTAAAAGGTGTCTGGAGTATTCTTCTTAAAATATTTCTATAGCACTTTTTTCACTGAATTATGCGGACCGTGTATGAACGTTACCATTCATCGGCCTAGAGTCTTACCACAACAAAATAAATATCCAAGAGTGAAATATATTGACATTGAAAAACTTTTCGTAGAGCAAGCTTTGACGGAGATATCGAGTCTCATGTAGCCATATAAAATATTATAATCCTGGCGGCCTTACTGTTCTACGAAAAATAAAGGAAGGACTGTCAAAAAAACACTATTTCTTGCAAATTGCCTGGCGTGAGCATGGAATCAAAGGCAAATATTATGGCAACACCTAGCTGCTAACAAGGTAAAACCTGCGAACAGCAAAACTTACAGAACTGGAGTCTTCTCTTTTGATGTCAGTCTTCCGCGATAGGCGAAACCTTCCTAACAGGATAGCTCTCTGTAAAGAACTGAGCGTTATCTGTGACTTTTCCTCCTTCTAAGGAAAAATGAGTTTGTAATTGACAGCTGTCAATTTAAAAAAAATTCATTTGAAGCACGTGCTACAACCGCTAGCACCTGTCTTCATCTGTAAAGCTTGGAAACGGCGCATGCCCAGCTACATTTTTCTGGGGGTGGGCCTTAAAATATTTATTTATGAAAAATTTTTGCCGATCGAGAAAACTGGAAATTCGTCATAATAAGAGAAATTTTAACAAGAGTAAGACCAACCAGAAATAGTGTCCAGACTAACAAACGTTTCTTTATTCTAAAAGTCAAGTTTAAGGTTAATGTTGAGTACTAAAGTTACGATCAAAGACCAAGATTTGAAACAAAAGAAGACAAACGGCTACCCAGTGGGATCGACTAGGCAAAATTTTCATGTGTTACCAAGGGAATTATTTTTCTATGCAGAAACTCTCTTGATTATGTTGGAGGACTCTGTACTCCTTAATCTTCCATACTGAGGCCAACTAAACATTGATTTGTATTTTCTTAGGCCCCGACCACTCAAATCCGTTTCCGAAGAGAAACGCATACTTTTTGATGCGTTTTTACCTATCGTCCAAACTAAAACGTCAGAAAACGAGCAAAGCGTCCATTGACATCTCCAGGAAACAAACCTCCTTTGAAGCAATTATTGCAATAATTTCCAGAAAACATTCAATATTATTTGCATGGAATCTATCACTGAGCGACGTAGGTTTTCGAAATTTATTTTACTTTTAAAGTCCAGTAGTTTTGTTGATTTTCATGACGTACAAATATTTTGAAAACTAGTTCACTTCCACACCAAAAGGATGTAATTTTTACATGTAACGAACTGGTGTTTGGCACACTGTTCATAAACTGGTATGTTAAATTAGCACACCGTGACAAGAACACGACATCACTTATTTAAAGTTAAATAAATGAATGGCCAAAATATTAAAAAAATATCAACAAAACGAGCAAAACCTAATGTGTACTGAACACTGACAAGAAAACAAGAAAGTATAAGTTATTACTTCTTTGTCGCGCGACAAAATGTCCAACAGAAGCCGAGAAAGTTGGATAGGGGAAATGAGTTAATTATTCACATAGAGGACAAAACGGAAAATTTCCATTCTTGTATAAAATATAACGGTTAGCATTTGAGAAAAAAATCGAAAATAGGGCGAGAGGCACGAGCAAGAAAGTGTGAAAACAAGATTGAAATAGTTTAAATTGTTTGTCGCGCGACGATATACTACAGCGAAGAACACATGAAACCTTTAAACAATTTCAAAGCTACAAGTTTGTGGGGGTCGTGTCCTAAATAAAAAGATAGAAATGCTAAAAATAATAAAGAAGCTACAACTAAATGATAAAAACCCTTCTTATAAAAGACATAATTTTGTTAAATTAAGTCAATCGTTAAAGTTAGATAAAATTCCCAGCTCTGTTGTTGATTATTTGTGGGGCTAAAACATTAAAATTAAACTGCTTAAGAGGCTGATATTTAACAACATTTTTCAAAAAGCATTTCACGGCTGTGCACTTTATTATCGATCCATTTGATCGCCCTATAGCGTTCCAGAGGACAGCCCCTCTATAGGATATGGAGTTTTGAACGCAGTTGGAGGCAAAAATAGAAGCTATCAGCCCATGTTTCAGTGTCGAAGAAGATCTGTTGCCGTAGACAATCAACTCTTCAGCTAAAGTGCGAAGGAGCATGCTATGATAACCCTTGTAAACAATTTTAATTAAAGAACATTTATACAAATGTGTTGAAGTGTTTCACTTAACGGTAGCTAAAACGTCAAGCGTTGGTATATCCTGTGAAAATCGAAAAATGATAATTCTAGCAGCACGGCAGCCGTCTTGTCTTGCCAATGTTTTAAATACAGACGAGCATCGCGTACCAGTAATGATGGCTGGATAATCTTGACGTTAAAAGACTCGCACACATGACGGGGTAGAAACCTGGATTTCTTCAGGAAGCTCAACATTTGATTGCAAAGCAGCGAAAGAAAGATGAAACTGGAAAATCAAAAAGACGAGATAAACAAGGCATGCGCCATTATTTTGAGATCAATCGTATTCAACTGTGTTAAGTTAGTGGCCACTTAGTTCTTTCTCAGCAGTTTTGTACTGGCTAAAAAACACTGCAAAAATATATTTAAACGAAACGAAATAAACTAAATAAACAAGTTGCCGTAAATTAAGTTTGCAAGTTTCTGTTCACTTTTAAAACCTAAATTCCTAAATGCATAGAACCAAATGAAAAGAAACGCAAAAGGAAGTTCGATAACAATAAATTTTCATTTACGCCAAGGCCAAGAAACCTATATGAAAGCGAAAAAATATTCAAAATTTCGCAGATGTGCTTCTTTGCATATCAGCATGTTTAAATTTTAAATTCTTCAGGTTAAAGCGAAAGCTAGAGTTTTTTTCCGACGACTTCTCCAAAATTTGCCTAGTCATTTTATCAGCCATGGCGTTACCAATTGTTCTAAAAGTTGAATTGAGCTTCGAAGTAATACTCTACATTACTCTACAATACTATATATTTTTGTTTTCGGCGATCCAAATTCAAAACTTGCTAGAAAACGTTACCCCTTGATCTTACATATTGAGGCCAACTAAACATTGATTTGTATTTTCTCAGGCCCCGACCACACAAATAAGTTTCCGAAGGCCGGAAACGCACACTTTTTGATGCGTTTTTACCAATCGTCCAAACGTAACTAAAACGACCGAAAACCAGCAAAGCCTCCATTGACATCTCCAGGAAACAAACCTTCTTTGAAGCAATTATTGCAATAATTTCCAGAATACATTCAATATTATTTGCATGGAATCTATCACTGAGCGACGTAGGTGTTCGAAATTTATTTTACTCTTAAAGTCCAGTAGTTTTGTTGATTTTCATGACGAACACATATTTTGAAAAATAGTTCACTTCTACTCCAAAAGAATGTAATTCTTACAGGTAACGAACAGGTGTTTGGCACACTGTTCATAAACTGGTATGTTAAATTAGCTCACCGTGACAAGAACAGGTTTCAAGTCGACTTCGCTTATTTAAAGTTGAATAAATGAATGGCCAAAATATTAAAAAAATATCACCAAAACAAACGCAACCTAATGTGTACTAAAAAGTGATAAGAAAACAAGAAAGTATAAGTTATTACTTCTTTGTCGCGCGACAAAATGTGCAACAGAAGCCGAGAAAATTGGATAGGGGAAATGAGTTTATTATTCACTTCTATAACATGAGTACATGCAAAGAAAACGGGGTCGATATCTTTGGGTTGAAATTGCCCGATGCCTGTGCGATAATGAGCCCAATTTCTGAACTTTTATAACAAACCCGAACATAGTTATCCGCTTGGGCGAGGTAAATAACTGAAAATGTCAGCAAAAAATAAGTAAACATCAGGCGCAGCATCTTACTTGCAAAGTTAGTTTGTCGATAAAATGAAATAGTTGCTCTTTATATGCTGCTGGGGATTTTCTTTTTAAAGGTAAATGCGCTTGTTTTGCACAGTCGCCTGACTAAACAAAAATGTACTACCGTTATAGAAACTTGCCCAACACAACAACCACAGTCAAATTTGGTTGGTAACTCACGAGGAGCCAATATAAGCTTATTACTGTATTCGAACACTATGTGTATTAACAGTTACATCGCTTTAGTTCTCAGAAACACGATATACGATGCTATATCCTTATTAAGCTGGTTCACTTAGATAATACTAGACTAAACTTGTTTCAATGAAGGCCATGAAGAAACCACTGCACCACAGAATTTTCACGTTTATAACAAGTTTTAAGTTCGCTGTGTATTAATATCTGAAGTGCATTTAGATACGAGAAGGTGGAGAGAGAGAGGAGATGGATACAGGAATCTTACTGTAAATGGGCTACAGCATTTCACTTGCGTTTACAACAGCAACTGGATTTGAAACTAAAAATCTTACTGCTCGTTCTAGTGTGATACATCTACACTCTGAAGTTAAGGTTCATCAGTATGCTGAAAATATTTTACATTACGTTTGCGGAGGGCGAATATTTAAGCAATGAATTTTAGATAGATTGCGTCCATTTTTCAGCCTAGATCGCTTTATCAGTATCTTGAAAAAAATTTAAAAGATGCTTAAAACTTAGCTAAAAAGGATGAATAACATATCATTCTTGTGAAAGATTAATAATTTTCCTTTCTAGGTAGTTGATTAAAGACTACTTCGTTATTTATAGCTAATAGTGCAAACAGGGAAGAGAATGGACACAATTCACGTCAACGTTCATTTCTTTCAAAATATTTGCCCTCCGCAAACGTAATGTAAAATATTCTCAGCGTACTGATGAACCTTGTGTGATGTAAATGTATCGCAATACAACGCACGGTGGAAGTTTTCAGATTAGAGAGATATCATGCAGTTGCTAAAGGAAGCCAAATGTAGTAGGATAATTCAGAGTATAGCATTTTTGCATCCCTCATCCTTCTCAATCTGCGGCTTTCCGTTTATCGTTGCATTTTAGATAATTAATGAGAACGTAATCCTGAATGAGAACGTAACCTTGTTTTCTTTTATGCTAAGTCCGTTTCGGATCTCGTCGTTTTGTATCCCAGAATGCTGCGCGAGCCCGCACTCGTCGTTGAGTTGCGTAACAGGTGTTACGCCCCGCACACACGTATCCGGAAATTTTTGAATCCGCAACTTTTTCTTTCGGATATGGTTAACGTCCACGTGTTACAAGAAAATGATGAATCATGAAATAACCACACCAGCTTTGCTTAAACAGCTTTTATTCCACTGCTTCAAGTGCATCCATCCATAAACTACTGATCGTTTAGACTAATAACATTAAGTTAGCATTAACTTAAAGACTACAAACAAAATGATTGCTGAGCCCTGACTATTCTATTTTCGTCACTTGATTCGGAGGCAGCAGTGTTGGGTACTTGGACTTCTACGAAATAAACAACATATTACCATTATTTACCAGAGTAAATCACTCACCTTTGTGGCATTAAATTAAAATTTGGTTGATTTTAATTAAGTTTGTGAATTTCCCCCAAAAGCGTGGTAGTGATAGCTATTTTCCGATGTTTGAAACCAACAAAATGCATACAAGTAAACCAAAAACAAAATAGTGCCTCTAGCTACTAAAAACGAGTCAGGAACAAACAAACTGACTGCTAGAATTTGTCATAGTATTTCACTGAACTCAGAGCAAGATGTTGCCATGGAAACTATATTTTGAATGACACGTTTTTCCAAATTTAAAACTTTTGTTAAGAAAATTCACCTTCCTTGAAATTCTTTTTCTGTATTTAGGACATTTTTTTTCTATTGTTTGATTTTGATTGGCTTGAGTCATTTTCTGGAGCATTTTGAAAAATCATCATCGAATTTACGTTGGTGGCTTCTTGGATATCAAACATTTTAGGCGTATGTTATGCCTTCTAAGTTTCAGTAGCATTGTTTGTATGTTTTTTAAGTTACAAAGGAAGCTGATTCCGCTTTCTTTCTCCTTTCTCGATCGTATCCCGGACTGGCTAGGGTTAATATAATACCTGAGCTGAGATTTGTGAATAAAGGCACAAATTAGATGCTCCTCTTAACAGAAAAATCATGATTCTCGTCGAAAGAATTTTGTTCTTATCAGTATACTACATGGTGCTTACTCAGTCATAACAGCAGCATTTGTCTGTCCCGAGCTGACATTTAAAATATGGTGAACAATCCACCGGCATATCCTGTGGACATGGATCTTGGTAATAGAAACACGCTCCATATGGTTGGTCGCACAATGGGAGATCTGTGAAAGAAAATTTGTTAATACAAAAAATAATTATAACATCTAGTGAAGATATGACTGTTGTACCAGTTTGCGCGCACAACTACACTAAAAGGTGTCTGGAGTATTCTTCTTAAAATATTTCAATAGCACTTTTTTCAATTATGCAGACCGTATGTGAACGTTACCATTCATCGGCCTAGAGTCTTACCACAAGAAAAGAAGTATCCAAAAGTGAAATGTATTGAGATTCAAACACTTTTCGTAGATCAAGATTTGACAGAGATATCGAGTCTCATGTCTCCATATAAAATATTTTAATCCTGGCGGCCTTACTGTTCCACGAAAAATAAAGGAAGGACTGTCAAAAGAAAACTATTTCTTGCAAATTGCCTGGCGTGAGCATGGATTCAAAAGCAAATATCATGGCAACACGGCCATTACTATTTTTTTTTTAATTTGTTGCAAATAAAATTATAGAAAAAAAATGGCAACACGGCCTAGCTGCTAACAAGGTAAAATCTGCAAAGAGCAAAACTTACAGAACTGGAGTCTTCTGTTTTGATGTCAGTCTTCCGCGATAGGCAAAACCTTCCTAACAGGATAGCTCTCTGTAAAGAACTGAGCGTTATCCGTCAGTTTTCCTCCTTGTAAGGAGTTCTAAACACGAAAAATTAAGTTTGAAATTGACAACTGTCAATTTAAAAAAACTTCAACACCTGTCTGCATCTGTAAAGCTTGGAAACGGCGCATGCCCAGCTACATTTCTCTTGGGGTGGGCCTTAAACTATTTATTTATGAAAAATTTTGCCGAACGAGAAAACTGGAAATTCGTCATAATAAGAGAAATTTTAACAAGCGTAAGACCAACCAGAAATAGTGTCCAGACTAACAAACGTTTCTTTATTCTAAAAGTCAAGTTTAAGGTTAATGTTGAGTACTAAAGTTACGATCAAAGACCAAGATTTGAAACAAAAGAAGATAAACGGCTACCCAGTGGGGTCGACTAGGCAAGTTTGTCATGTGTTACCAAGGGAAACATTTTTCTATGCAGAAACTCTCTTGATTATGTTGGAGGACTCTGTACTTCTTAATCTTCCATACTGAGGCCAACTAAACATTGATTTGTATTTTCTTAGGCCCCGGCAACTCAAATCCGTTTCCGAAGGGAAACGCATACTTTTTGATGCGTTTTTACCTATCGTCCAAACTAAAACGTCAGAAAACGAGCAAAGCGTCCATTGACATCTCCAGGAAACAAACCTCCTTTGAAGCAATTATTGCAATAATTTCCATAAATAGATTCAATATTATTTGCATGGAATCTATCACTGAGCGACGTAGGCTTTCGAAAATTATTTTACTCTTTAAGTCCAGTAGTTTTGTTGATTTTCATGACGAACACATATTGTGAAAAACAGTTCACTTTTACACCAAAAGGATGTAATTCTTACATGTAACGAACAGGTGTTTGGCACACTGTTCATAAACTGGTATGTTAAATTAGCAAACCGTGACAAGAACACGACATCACTTATTTAAAGTTAAATAAATGAATGGCCAAAATATTAAAAAAATATCAACAAAACGAGCAAAATCTAATGTGTACTGAAAACTGCTAAGGAAACAAGAAAGTATAAGTTATTACTTCTTTGTCGCGCGACAAAATGTGCAACAGAAGCCGAGAAAGTTAGATAGGAGAAATGAGTTAATTATTCACTTCGAGGACAAAACGGAAAATTTCCATTCTTGTATAAAATATAACGGCCACCATTTGAGAAAACAACAGAAAATAAGGCGAGAGACACGAGCAAGAACCAGTTTGAAATTGTTTGTCGAGCGACGATATATTACAGCAAAGAACACATGAAACCTTTAAACAATTTCAAAGCTACAAGTTTGTGGCGTCGTGTACTAAATAAAAAGATACAAATGCTAAAAATGATTAAGAAGGTACAACTAAAGGATAAAAATCATTCTTATAAAAGGCATAAGTTTGTTAAATTGAGTCAATAGTTAAAGATAGATAAAATTCCTAGATCTGTTGTTGATTATTTGTGGGGCTAAAACATTAAAATTAAAATCCCTAAGAGAGTGACAATTAACAACATTTTTCAAAAAGCATTTCACGCCTGTGCACTTTATTATCGATCTATTTGATCGCCCTATAGCGTTCCAGAGGACAGTCCCCTCTATAGGATATGAAGTTTTGAACGTGTTTGGAGGCAAAAATAGGAGCTATCAGCCCTTGTTTCAGTGTCCGGCGAAGAAGATCTGTTGCCGTAGACAATGAACTCTTCAGCTTAAGTGCGAAGGAGCATGCCATGATAACCCTTGTAGAAAAGTTTGATTAAAGAACATTTAGACAAATGTGTTAAAGTGTTTCACTTAACGGTAGCTAAAACGTCAAGCCGGTTGGTATGTCCGGTGAAAATCGCCGGAAAAATGATAATTTTACTCCTGAGCAGCACGGCAGCCGTCTTGTCTTGCCAATGTTTTAAATACAGACGAGCATTGCGTACCAGTAATGGATGACTGGATAATCTTTACGTTAAAAGACTCGCACACATGACGGGGTAGAAACTTGGATTTCTTCAGGAAGCTCAATATTTGTTTGCAAAGCAGCGAAAGAAAGATAAAACATCAAAATCAAAAAGACGAGATAAATCAATCATTTTGAGATCTATCGTATTTCAACTGCTGTAAATTAGTGGCCACTTAGTTCTTTCTCAGCAGTTTTGTACTGGCTAAAAAACACTGTAAAAATATATTTAAACGAAACCGAATAAACTAAATAAACAAGTCGCCGAAAATTAAGTATGGAGAGATGAAGTCTGCAAGTTTCTGTTCACTTTTAAAACCTAAATTCCTAAATACATGGAGCCAAATGAAAAGAAATGGAAAAGGAAGTTCGATAACAATAAATCTTCATTCACGCCGAGGCCAAGAAACTTCACATGAAAGCAAAGAAAATGTTCAAACCTTCGCAGATGTGCTTTGCAGCATATCAGCATGTTTAAATTTTAAATTCTTTAGGTTTAAAACGAAAGCTAGAGTTTTTTCCCACGACTTCTCCGAATTTTGCCAAGTCATTTTATCAGCCCTGGGGTTACCAATTGTTCCAAAAGTTGAATTTAGCTTCGAAGTAATACTCCACATTATTCTACAATACTATTTAACAATTATTCTTTGAAATCGAGGTGAATAGTGGCAGAATATTTACCGAGCCGCGAAGCGGCGAGGTAAATATTCTGCCACTATTCACCGAGATTGAGAAGAATAATTGTTTTAGTATATACACAAGAAGTGATCTCAACAACATTTTCGGAAGGAAACCATTAAAAATGGATTTAATTTGACCTCTCAATTCATGCGTGGAAAACGTGCAAGCTGTACAAAGCATGCGCGAATTCGCGAAACTATTTACAGAATCTTTGAAC
Source organism: Platygyra sinensis (assembly GCA_019787425.1). Taxonomy (NCBI): domain Eukaryota; kingdom Metazoa; phylum Cnidaria; class Anthozoa; order Scleractinia; family Merulinidae; genus Platygyra; species Platygyra sinensis. Next base: position 373 of record JAHPZR010000968.1, on the reverse strand, counting down.
ATGGAAAATCTATAGTTAATCTTCGAAAAAAACTCGTGACAGTCTAGAATAACGGTCCTTAAACACCGTTCAAATCAGTGTGAATCAAAAGTATGCTTTATTCAAAAGTATGCTTTATTTTTGTTTGGCTTACGCATTATTCACTCGCTAGGAGGTGAATAATGCTCATTAGCCAGAGATAGCGAACCAATCAGATTGCTTAAAACACCAAGATCACTGAGTGTGTATATACTAAATATTTTTGTTTTCGGCGATCGAAATTCAAAACTTGCTTGCAAGCGTTCTCCGTTGATCTTCCATACATAGGCCAACTAAACATTGATTTGTATTTTCTTAGGCCCCGACAGTAGTTAATGACGCTCCTTTGAGCCGT